>CM062488.1:1382006-1477006 GCA_031479575.1 Coregonus ussuriensis
GTCTATCTCCCCTGCTGCAGCAGTAAATATGAAGGGAGTCCATGTCTATCTCTGCTGCAGCAGTAAATATGAAGGGAGTCCATGTCTATCTCTGCTGCAGCAGTAAATATGAAGGGAGTCCATGTCTATCTCTGCTGCAGCAGTAAATATGAAGGGAGTCCATGTCTATCTCTGCTGCAGCAGTAAATATGAAGGGGAGTCCATGTCTATCTCTGCTGCAGCATTAAATATGAAGGGAGTCCATGTCTATCTCTGCTGCAGCAGTAAATATGAAGGGGAGTCCATGTCTATCTCTGCTGCAGCATTAAATATGAAGGGGAGTCCATGTCTATCTCTGCTGCAGCATTAAATATGAAGGGAGTCCATGTCTATCTCTGCTGCAGCATTAAATATGAAGGGAGTCCATGTCTATCTCTGCTGCAGCAGTAAATATGAAGGGAGTCCATGTCTATCTCCCTGCTGGTGCAGTAAATATGAAGGGAGTCCATGTCTATCTCTGCTGCAGCAGTAAATATGAAGGGGAGTCCATGTCTATCTCTGCTGCAGCATTAAATATGAAGGGAGTCCATGTCTATCTCTGCTGCAGCAGTAAATATGAAGGGAGTCCATGTCTATCTCTGCTGCAGCATTAAATATGAAGGGAGTCCATGTCTATCTCTGCTGCAGCAGTAAATATGAAGGGAGTCCATGTCTATCTCTGCTGCAGCATTAAATATGAAGGGAGTCCATGTCTATCTCCCTGCTGCAGCAGTAAATATGAAGGGAGTCCATGTCTATCTCTGCTGCAGCAGTAAATATGAAGGGAGTCCATGTCTATCTCTGCTGCAGCAGTAAATATGAAGGGAGTCCATGTCTATCTCCCTGCTGCAGCAGTAAATATGAAGGGAGTCCATGTCTATCTCTGCTGCAGCAGTAAATATGAAGGGAGTCCATGTCTATCTCTGCTGCAGCAGTAAATATGAAGGGAGTCCATGTCTATCTCCCTGCTGGTGCAGTAAATATGAAGGGAGTCCATGTCTATCTCCCTGCTGCTGCAGTAAATATGAAGGGAGTCCATGTCTATCTCCCTGCTGGTGCATAGCTATCTTTTCATAATATTGGCTGGAGTAGTGCTTTCTATGATCGACTACATTCATTTGGCTCAAGGGGCTTGGAAGGAGCCAATAGGGGAAGTTGGAAGATGATAACCCTAAGCTCCACCTTATTCCCTTGATTTATTTATCCTCTTTCTGGACTCCCATTTTTTCTCTATTTTTTCACCTCTCTCCTGCTCTGCTTCCCTCTCCCTCCCTCCCTCCCTCCCTCCCTCCCTCCCTCCCTCCCTCCCTCCCTCCCTCCCTCCCTCCCTCCCTCCCTCCCGCCTTCCTTCCTTCCTTCCTTCCTTCCTTCCTTCCTTCCTTCCTTCCTTCCTTCCTTCCTTCCTTCCTTCCTTCCTTCCTTCCTTCCTTCCTTCCTTTTCCTTCCTCCCTCCCTCCCTCCCTCCTCCTTCCTTCCTTCCTTCCTTCCTTCCTTCCTTCCTTCCTTCCTTCCTTCCTTCCTTCCTTCCTTCCTTCCTTCCTTCCTTCCTTCCTTCCTTCCTTCCTTCCTTCCTTCCTTCCTTCCTTCCTTCCTTCCTTCCTTCCTTCCTTCCTTCCTTCCTTCCTTCCCTCCCTCCCTCCCTCCCTCCCTCCCTTCCCTCCCTCCCTCCCTCCCTTCCCTCCCTCCCTCCCTTCCCTCCCTCCCTCCAGTAGTAGATGGACGGGACAGATGGAGGTGGATTAGATTAGTTCTGGTGTTGGACCATTCTTGATGCATGTTGACTCCAATGCTTCCCACAGTTGTGTCAAGTTGGCTGGATGTCCTTTGGGTGTTTGACCATTCTTGATGCACACGGGAAACTGTTGAGCGTGAAAAACCCATCAGCGTTGCAGTTCTTGACACACTCAAACCGGTGCACCTGGTACCTACTACCATACCCCATTCAAAGACACTTAAGTATTTTGTCTTGCCCATTCACCCTCTGAATGGCACACATACACAATCCATGTCTCAATCCTCTCAAGGCTTAAAAATCCTTCTTTAACCTCCCCTTCATCTACACTGATTGAAGTAGATTTAACAAGTGACATCCATAAGGGATCAATAAGGGATCACAGCTTTCACCTGGATTCACCTGGTCAGTCTATGTCATGGAAAGAGCAAGTGTTCCTAATGTTTTGTGCACTCAGTGTATATAAAGTTCATTCGGTATTTGCAACTTTTTCCACTTTTTGTTAGGTTACAGCCTTATTCCAAAAATTGATTAAATGAAAACTTTTCCACATCAATCTACACACAATACCCCATAACGACAAAGTGAAAACAGGTTTTTAGAAATGTTTGCAAATGTATTAATAAAAAACTGAAAACACCTTAGTTACATAAGTATTCAGACCCTTTGTATTTATATTTGTATTTATTATGGATCCCCATTAGTTCCTGCCAAAGCAGCAGCTACTCTTCCTGGGGTCCAGCAAAATTAAGGCAGTTATACAATTTTTAAAACATTACAATACATTCACAGATTTCACAACACACTGTGTGCCCTCAGGCCCCTACTCCACCACTACCACATATCTACAGTACAAAATCCATGTGTACGTGTGTGTATAGTGCGTATGTTATCGTGTTTGTGTGTCTGTGCCTATGTTTGTGTTGCTTCACAGTCCCCGCTGTTCCATAAGGTGTTTTTTTAATCTGTTTTTTAAATCTAATTTTACTACTTGCATCAGTTACTTGATGTGGAATAGAGTTCCATGTAGTCATGGCTCTATGTAGTACTGTGCACCTCCCATAGTCTGTTCTGGACCTGGGGACTGTGAAGAGACCTCTGGTGGCATGTCTTGAGGGGTATTCATGGGTGTCCGAGCTGTGTGCCAGTAATTCAAACAGACAGCTCAGTGCACCCAACATGTCAACACCTCTCATAAATGCAAGTAGTGATGAAGTCAATCTCTCCTCCACTTTGAGCCAGGAGAGATCGACATGCATATTATTAATGTTAGCTCTCTGTGTACATCCAAGGGCCAGCCGTGCTGCCCTGTTCTGAGCCAAATGCAATTTTCCTAAGTCCGTTTTTGTGGCACCTGACCACACAACTGAACAGTAGTCCAGGTGTGACAAAACTAGAGCCTGTAGGACCTGCCTTGTTGATAGTGCTGTTAAGAAGGTAGAGCAGTGCTTTATTATGGACAGACTTCTCCCCATCTTAGCTACTGTTATATCAATATGTTTTGACCATGACAGTTTACAATCCAGGGTTACTCCAATCACCTCAACTTGCTCAATTTCCACATTATTTATTACAAGATTTAGTTGAGGTTTAGGGTTTAGTGAATGATTTGTCACAAATACATTGCTTTTAGTTGTAGAAATATTTAGGACTAACTTATTCCTTGCCACCCACTCTGAAACTAACTGCAGCTCTTTGTTAAGTGTTGCAGTCATTTCAGTCGCTCTAGTAGCTGACATGTATAGTGTTGAGTCATCCGCATACATAGACACTCTGGCTTTACTCAAAGCCAGTGGCATGTCATTAGTAAAGATTGAAAAAAGTAAGGGGCCTAGACAGCTGCCCTGGGGAATTCCTGATTCTACCTGGATTATGTTGGAGAGGCTTCCATTAAAGAACACCCTCTGTGTTCTGTTAGACAGGTAACTCTTTATCCACAATATATCAGGAGGTGTAAAGCCATAACACATACGCTTTTCCAGCAGCAGACTACGATTGGTAATGTCAAAAGCCGCACTGAAGTCTAACAAAATAGCCCCCACAATCTTTTTATCATCAATTTCTCTCAGCCAATCATCAGCCATTTGTGTAAGTGCTGTGCTTGTTGAATGTCCTTCTCTATAAGCATGCTGAAAGTTTGTTGTAAATTTGTTTACTGTAAAATAGCATTGTATCTGGTCAAACACCATTTTTTCCAATAGTTTACTAAGGGTTGGTAACAGACTGATTGGTCGGCTATTTGAGCCAGTAAAGGGGGTTTTACTATTTTTAGGTAGCGGAATTACTTTTGCTTCCCTCCAGGCCTGGGGGCACACACTTTCTAGTAGGCTTAAATTGAAGATATGGCAAATAGGCGTGGCAATATCGTCCGCTATCATCCTCAGTAATTTTCCATCCAAGTTGTCAGACCCCGGTGGCTTGTCATTGTTGATAGACAACAATAATGTTTTCACCTCTTCCACACTCACTTTATGGAATTCAAAATTACAATGCTTGTCTTTCATAATTTGGTCAGATATACTTGGATGTGTAGTGTCATCGTTTGTTGCTGGCATGTCATGCCTAAGTTTGCTAATCTTGCCAATGAAAAAATTATTAAAGTAGTTGGTAATTGTCAGAGTGGTGTAGGTGGATGAGTAGGAATCAGGCGCAGGAAACCAGGAGGACTTCAACAGAACTTTACTAAAGTCCAAACACAAATATCAGTCGCCAACCCAACCGGGTGGCGCGAACAATTACGCACGAAAACACAGTGCGGAAACAACAAGAAAAGCGCACACAGTGCGAGCTCTCGAAAATACACAATAACGAGAGAACAAACTCTTAGAGGCAGGCTGACATCAACAATCACGCATAACACCTGACCCAAACACACGAAACTAAATAAGGGAACAATTAAGACACAAATAAGGGACAGGTGTTATGAACAGACAAAACCAAATGAACATGAAACATAGAACGGTGGCAGCTAGTACTCCGGAGACGACGACCGCCGAAGCCTGCCCGAACAAGGGAGAGGAGCAGCCTCGGCCGAAACCGTGACAGTACCCCCCCCTTGACGCGCGGCTCCAGCCGTGCGCCGACCCGGAGCTCGGGGACGACCCGGACGACGCGGAGCAGGGCGCGCAGGATGACCCCGATGGAAATCGGTCAGTAGGGACTGGTCTAATACGTCCCTCCTTGGCACCCAGCACCGCTCCTCCGGGCCGTACCCCTCCCACTCCACGAGATATTGAAGACCCCCCATCCGGCGTCTAGAATCCAGGATGGACCTCACGGTGTACGCCGGAGCCCCCTCGATGTCCAACGGGGGCGGAGGAGTCTCGTCAATCTCAAAGTCCTGGAGTGGACCAGCTACCACCGGCCTGAGGAGAGACACATGGAACGAGGGGTTAATATTTTTGTAATCAACAGGTAGTTCTAACCTATAACTCACCTCGTTCAATCTCCTCAGGACTTTAAATGGCCCCACAAACCGCCGACCCAGCTTCCGGCAGGGCAGGCGGAGGGGCAGGTTTCTGGTTGAGAGCCAGACTCGATCTCCAGGTGCGTACACTGGCCCCTCACTGCGGTGTAGGTCGGCGCTCGTCTTCTGTCGGCGTATGGCACGCTGCAGATGGACGTGTGCAGCGTCCCACGTCTCCTCCGAGCGCCGCACCCACTCATCCACAGCGGGGGCCTCGATCTGGCTCTCATGCCATGGTGCCAGAACCGGCTGGTACCCTAACACACACTGAAAAGGGGTTAGTTGGGTGGAGGAGTGGCGAAGAGAGTTCTGTGCCATCTCGGCCCAGGGCACATATCTCGCCCACTCCTCCGGCCGGCCCTGACAGTATGACCTCAGAAACCTACCCACATCCTGGTTGACACGTTCAACCTGCCCATTACTCTCTGGGTGGTAACCCGAGGTAAGGCTTACCGAAACCCCCAACCGTTCCATAAATGCTCTCCACACTCTAGAGGTGAACTGGGGGCCTCGGTCAGACACTATATCCTCGGGTACCCCGTAATGCCGGAAGACATGGGTGAACAGAGCCTCTGCGGTCTGTAGGGCAGTGGGTAGACCCGGCATGGGAAGGAGACGACAGGCCTTAGAGAACCGATCCACAACGACCAGGATGGTAGTATTCCCCTGTGAGGGGGGAAGGTCGGTAACAAAATCCACCGAGAGGTGGGACCAGGGTCGTTGTGGAATAGGCAGGGGTTGTAACTTACCCCAGGGCAAATGTCTGGGCGCCTTACACTGGGCACACACCGAACAGGAGGAGACATAAATCCTCACATCCCTAGCTAACGTTGGCCACCAGTACTTCGTGCTAAGGCAGTGCACTGTCCGGCCGATACCCGGATGGCCAGAGGAGGGGGACGTATGAGCCCAACAAATGAGGCGATCGCGTACCTCGAGCGGAACGTACGTCCGACCCACAGGACACTGTGGAGGACTCGGGTCGGTGCGTAACGCCCGCTCGATCTCACCATCAACCTCCCACACCACCGGAGCAACCAGACAAGACTCCGGTAGTATGGGCGTGGACTCAACTGACCTCTCCTCTGCGTCATACCGCCGAGACAGAGCATCTGCCTTCCCGTTCTGGGACCCAGGGATGTATGTGATTTTAAACACAAACCGGGCTAGGAACATAGTCCAGCGAGCCTGGCGAGGATTCAGTCTCCTAGCTGCCCGGATGTACTCCAGGTTACGATGGTCAGTTAGAATGAGGAAAGGGTGTTGAGCCCCCTCGAGCCAATGCCGCCACACCTTTAGGGCCTGTACCACGGCTAACAGCTCCCTGTCTCCTACGTCATAATTCCGCTCCGCCGGACTGAGCTTCTTTGAGTAAAACGCACAGGGACGGAGTTTAGGTGGAGTGCCAGAACGCTGGGAAAGAACGGCCACTATCCCGGCCTCTGACGCGTCCACCTCTACTTGGAACGGTAAAGAGGGATCCGGATGCGCCAACACCGGCGCCGAGGTAAACAGGTCCTTCAGTCTCCCAAATGCCCTGTCCGCCTCAGCTGACCACCGCAAGCGCACCGGACCCCCCTTTAACAGAGACGTTATGGGAGCTGCCACCTGTCCAAAACCCCGGATAAACCTCCGGTAATAATTCGCAAAACCCAAGAACCGTTGCACCTCCTTCACAGTGGTTGGGGTCTGCCAATTACGCACAGCTGACACCCGGTCTACCTCCATCTTCACCCCTGACGCAGATAACTGGTAACCCAGAAAGGAGACCGACTTCTGGAAAAACAGACATTTCTCTGCCTTGACATATAGGTCATGCTCCAACAGCCTCCTCAATACTCGGCGCACCAGGGCTACATGCTCAGCACGGGTAGGACTATACACCAGAATGTCGTCGATGTACACAACTACTCCCTGTCCCTGCATGTCCCGGAAAATCTCATCGACGAAGGATTGGAAGACTGAGGGAGCATTCATCAACCCATATGGCATGACTAGATACTCGTAGTGTCCGGAAGTCGTGCTAAACGCTGTCTTCCATTCATCGCCCTCTCGAATGCGCACCAAGTTATATGCGCTCCTAAGATCCAATTTTGTAAAGAACTGCGCACCGTGCAGTGACTCCGTCATAGTCGCAATCAGAGGAAGTGGATAGCTGTACTTCACTGTGATCTGATTGAGACCGCGGTAATCAATACACGGGCGCAGACCTCCATCCTTTTTCTTCACAAAAAAGAAACTTGAGGAAGCGGGTGAAACGGAGGCCCGTATGTATCCCTGTCTAAGAGACTCAGAGATGTATGTCTCCATAGCCTTTCTCTCCTCTTGAGACAAAGGATACACATGGCTCCGCGGGAGAGCTGCTCCTGACTGGAGATCTATCGCACAATCCCCCCGTCTATGAGGCGGCAGCTGCGCCGCCCTAGTCTTACTGAACGCTAATGCCAAATCCTCATACTCGGGGGGAATCTGCAGTGCTGGCATTAGATTCGGACTCTCCACCGAGGTCGCCCCTATGGAAACACCCAGACACCGCCCCTCACATTGAGCAGACCACCCTTTAAGAGCTTTCTCTCGCCACCTAATAATAGGGTCATGAGTCATCAACCAGGGAAGACCCAGCACTACCGGATACGCAGGAGAGTCAATCAGATAGAGCTGAATTCTCTCCTCATGACCCTCCTGCGCCATCATCTGAAGGGGTGCTGTGACTTCCCTAATCAACCCAGACCCTAACGGACGGCTATCTAGGGCATGGACGGGGAAAGGCTTATCCACTGGAAGGAGGGGAATCCCTAACTCTATACAGAACTGGCGATCTACAAAATTCCCAGCTGCGCCTGAATCTACCAGCGCCTTATGCTGGGAACGAGGTGCAACCTGTGGGAAACAAACAGGCAAGGTTAGGTGCACGACAGAAAGCTCTGGGTAAGCAGGGCGCCTACTCACCTGGGGGGACCCCCCAATGCGTGACCTGCCATCTCCCTCACTGGAGGACCCACCCCAACACCTAGCCGCGGTGTGCCCTCCACGACCACAGTTGGTGCAAGGGCCGGGTCCCCTCGGGCTCCTCCTCCTCCGTTCCCTAGCGCCAGCACCTCCGAGCTCCATAGGGCTCGGCTCGGAGGTGCTGGAGAGTGGAATGGGCGAACCCCCCCCTCCGGGACGCCCACGGGTGGCGAGCAGGGTATCCAGCCGGATGGCCATGTCGACCAGCTGGTCGAACGTCAACGACGTGTCCCTGCACGCCAACTCTCGCTGGACGTCCTCCCGGAGGCTGCAGCGGAAATGGTCGATATGGGCCCGCTCATTCCACCCTGCATCAGCCGCTAGGGTCCGAAACTCCAAGGCAAAGTCATGGGCGCTCCTCATCCCCTGTCGGAGGTAGAATAGACGTTCCCCCCGCCGCCTTCCCCTCTGGTGGATGGTCGAACACAGCACGGAAGCGGCGGGAGAACTCCGCATAGTTCGTGGTAGCGGCGTCCATTCTCCTCCACTCGGCGTTGGCCCACTCCAACGCCTTGCCGGTGAGACAGGAGATGAGGGCTGAGACGCTCTCGTGTCCCGAGGGCGCCGGGTGTACGGTGGCGAGGTAGAGCTCCACCTGCAGCAGGAACCCTTGACACCCGGCAGTGGAGCCGTCGTACGCCCTCGGGAGCGAGAGCCGAATCCCACTAGGTTCCGGAGATGAGACAGGAGGGCTGGCCGATGGGGCTGGTTCGGTTCGTGGAGGTGTGGGAACCCCGCTGGTCTCCCATCGGTGCAGCGTATTCATCACCCCCTCCAGGGCATGACAGACCTGGTTGATGCGGTCCTCCTGACCACGAAGACGTTCAGCCATCTCGGCTGTCGGCGCGGTCGCTCCTGCTGATTCCATAGAAGTGATGCGTGATTCTGTCAGAGTGGTGTAGGTGGATGAGTAGGAATCAGGCGCAGGAAACCAGGAGGACTTCAACAGAACTTTACTAAAGTCCAAACACAAATATCAGTCGCCAACCCAACCGGGTGGCGCGAACAATTACGCACGAAAACACAGTGCGGAAACAACAAGAAAAGCGCACACAGTGCGAGCTCTCGAAAATACACAATAACGAGAGAACAAACTCTTAGAGGCAGGCTGACATCAACAATCACGCATAACACCTGACCCAAACACACGAAACTAAATAAGGGAACAATTAAGACACAAATAAGGGACAGGTGTTATGAACAGACAAAACCAAATGAACATGAAACATAGAACGGTGGCAGCTAGTACTCCGGAGACGACGACCGCCGAAGCCTGCCCGAACAAGGGAGAGGAGCAGCCTCGGCCGAAACCGTGACAGTAATATCAGTCGGTTTTGTGATGAATGAGCCATCTGATTCAATGAATGATGGAGCTGAGTTTGCCTCCCAAAATTTCATTTAAGGTCTCCAAAGCTTTTTACCATCATTCTTTATGTAATTTATCTTTGTTTCATAGTGTAGTTTCTTCTTCTTTTTATTCAGTTTAGTCACATGATGTCTCAATTTGCAGCACGTTTGCCAATCGGTTGTGCAGCCAGACTTATTTGCCATTCCTTTTGCCTCATCCCTCTCAACCTGTACAATTTTTCCATTCCTCATCAATCCACGGGGATTTAACCGTTTTTACAGTCATTTTCTTAATGGTTGCATGCTTATTAGTAACTGGAATCAGCAATTTCATAAACGTGTCAAGTGCAGTGTCTGTTTGCTCCTCATTACACACCACGGACCAACAAATATTATTTACATCAACAACATAGGAATCACTACAAAACTTATTTTATGACCTCTTATACACAATATTAGGCCCAGTCTTTGGAACTTTGGTTTTCCTTGATATGGCTATTATATTGTGATCACTACATCCAATGGATTTGGATACTGCTTTCAAACAAATCTCTGCAGCATTAGTAAAGATATGATCAATACATGTTGATGATTTAATTCCTGTACTGTTTGTAACTATCCTGGTAGGTTGATTGATAATCTGAACCAGGTGGCAGGCACTGGTGACAGTTTGAAGCTTTCTCTTGAGTGGGCAGCTTGATGAAAGCCAGTCAATATTTAAATCACCCAGAAAATATACCTCTCTATAGATATCACATACATTATCAAGCATTTCACACATGTTATCCAGATACTGTCTGTTAGCACTTGGTGGTCTATAGCAGCTTCCCACCAGAATGGGATTTAGGTGAGGCGGATGAACCTGTAGCCATTGTCACACCCTGGCTCTGGGACTCATTATGTTGCGCCAGGGTGTGTTCATTTCTATGTGTGTATTTCTGTGTTGGTGTTCATTCTAGTTTGTTGTATTCTATGTTTGCCTGAGTGACTCCCAATCAGAGGCAACGAGTGTCAGCTGTTGGCTGGTTGTCTCTGATTGGGAGCCATATTTAACTGTATGTTTTCCCTTTGTGGTTGTAGGTTTTTGTTCCGTGTTCGGTCATTGATACCGTGGACGTCACGAGTCGTGTTTTGTTTTGTATTTTGACGCTTTAACTAATTAAAGTCATGTTTGTTCATCACGCTGCGCCTTGGTCAACTCCTTACCTCGACCTTGACAGAAAAACCCACCATGCAACGACCAAGCAGCGTGTCCAGGGGCAGCCCGTGGGTTGGACATGGGAGGAAGCGCCGGGAAAGGCCCTGGCGAAAGAGGAGCAGCGTGTCCAGGAGCAGGCAGCCTGGACATGGGAGGAGATATTGGACGGACTTGGGGGGAAATCCTGGCCGGGATGGATCGCCAGCCATGGAGTGAGACAGTGGAGAGGCGACGGAGAGAGGAGCAACGGCGTGATCAGGGTCGTCGTCGGACGGTCGTGAGGCAACCCCAGAACATTTTTAGGGGGGGGGGCACACGGCATGGACGACGGGGCTGACGGAGGAGAAAAGGGGGCGGATCCAGAAGGCCACCAGGCCAGGGGTTCACCGCCCTGTACGTCCTGTGCGGATGCCTCACACAGAGTGTGTGAGGGTAGGCATTCAGCCAGGACGGGTGGTGGCCGCTCTTCACTCCAGGCCTCCTATCCGTCTCCACAGCCCGGTTCGGCCTGTCCCTGCTCCACGCACCAAGCCTACGGTGTGCGTCGCCAGCCCAGCCCGGCCTGTCTCTGCTCCACGCACCAAGCCTACGGTGTGCGTCGCCAGCCCAGTGCGGCCTGTCCCTGCTCCACGCACCAAGCCTACGGTGTGCGTAGACAGCCCAGCCCGGCCTGTTCCTGCTCCACGCACCAAGCCTACGGTGTGCGTCGCCAGCCCAACCCGGCCTGTTCCTGCCACTCGCACCAAACCTACGGTGCGCGTCGCTAGCCCGGTCCGGCCTGTTCCTGCCACCCGCACCAAGTCTACGGTGCGCGTCGCCAGCCCGACCCGGCCTGTTCCTGCCACTCGCACCAAACCTACGGTGCGCGTCGCCAGCCCGGTCCGGCCTGTTCCTGCCACCCGCACCAAGTCTACGGTGCGCGTCGCCAGCCCGACCCGGCCTGTTCCTGCCACCCGCACCAAGTCTACGGTGCGCGTCGCCAGCCCGACCCGGCCTGTTCCTGCCACTCGCACCAAACCTACGGTGCGCGTCGCCAGCCCGGTCCGGCCTGTTCCTGCCACCCGCACCAAGTCTACGGTGCGCGTCGCCAGCCCGACCCGGCCTGTTCCTGCCACTCGCACCAAACCTACGGTGCGCGTCGCCAGCCCGGTCCGGCCTGTTCCTGCCACTCGCACTAAGCCAGGGGTGCGAGAAGTCAGCCTGGTAAGGCCCGTTCCTTCTCCACGCACCAAGACAAGGGTGCGAGTCGTCAGCCTGGTAAGGCCCGTTCCTCCTCCACGCACCAAGCCAGGGGTGCGCGTCGTCAGCCTGGTAAGGCCCGTTCCTCCTCCACGCACCAAGCCAGGGGTGCGAGTCGACAGCCTGGTAAGGATCGCTCCTGTTAAGTCCAGTCCTGCTCCAGCCGGCGGGGCCAGACTGGACCAGGGGCACTATGGGGGGTGTATTGGAGGGTGGTGGTCAAGGCCGGAGCCAGAACCGCCGCCGAGGAGGTATGCCCGCCCAGCCCTCCCCTGGTTTGTTTAGTTGAGGCGCGGTCGCAGTCCGCGCCTTTAGGGGGGGGTACTGTCACACCCTGGCTCTGGGACTCATTATGTTGAGCCAGGGTGTGTTCATTTCTATGTGTGTATTTCTGTGTTGGTGTTCATTCTAGTTTGTTGTATTCTATGTTTGCCTGAGTGTCAGCTGTTGGCTGGTTGTCTCTGATTGGGAGCCATATTTAACTGTATTTTTTCCCTTTGTGGTTGTGGGTTTTTGTTCCGTGTTCGGTCATTGATACCGTGGACGTCACGAGTCGTGTTTTGTTTTGTATTTTGACGCTTTAACTAATTAAAGTCATGTTTGTTCATCACGCTGCGCCTTGGTCTACTCCTTACCTCGACCTTGACAGCCATATTACTTCAACAGTATTTAACATGAGATCCTCTCTCATCTTCACAGGAATAATCCTAATCAACCCATCCAACGTGAGTACATCTGTTGTTGAAGTACAGTAGATCAACAAAGCTACAGTACTCCAGCAATAGTCAAGCTGCTTATGCTGAAAAGCCTTTTTAGTGCATAGTTGGGGGGTAGAGGGCATTTTGGGATGGGGGATGGTTTGTTAGAGGTTAGTAGGGATCTTTTTTTATTTACTTAGTAGTACAGGACTAGGTAGGAGGGTTTGGTTTTTCATTTACATTTACATTTACGTCATTTAGCAGACGCTCTTATCCAGAGCGACTTACAAATTGGTGCATTCACCTTATAGCCAGTGGGATAACCACTTTACAATTATTATATTTTTTTGGGGTGGGGGTGGGGGGGGGGGGGGGGTAAGGGGGGGGTAGAAGGATTACTTTATCCTATCCCAGGTGTTCCTTAAAGAGGTGGGGTTTCAAATGTTTCAAAAGCGAACAGTTTTGACTGGGCTGAGCGGGAACTGTGCTTCAGCAGAGGTAGGGGAGCCAGCAGGCCAGAGGTGGATGAACGCAATGCCCTCGTTTGGGTGTAGGGACTGATCAGAGCCTGAAGGTACGGAGGTGCCGTTCCCCTCACAGCTCCGTAGGCAAGCACCATGGTCTTGTAGCAGATGCGAGCTTCAACTGGAAGCCAGTGTAGTGTGCGGAGGAGCAGGGTGACGTGAGAGAACTTGGGAAGGTTGAACACCAGACGGGCTGCGGCATTCTGGATGAGTTGTAGGGGTTTAATGGCACAGGCAGGGAGCCCAGCCAACAGCGAGTTGCAGTAATCCAGACAGGAGCTGACAAGTGCCTGGATTAGGACCTGTGCCGCTTCCTGTGTAAGGCAGGGTCGTACTCTCCGAATGATGTAGAGCATGAACCTACAGGATCGGGTCACCGCCTTGATGTTAGCGGAGAACGACAGGGGGTTGTCCAGGGTCACGCCAAGGCTCTTCGCACTCTGGGAGGAGGACACAACGGAGTTGTCAACCGTGATGGCCAGATCATAGAACGGGCAGTCCTTCCCCGGGAGGAAGAGCAGCTCCGTCTTGCCAAGGTTCAGCTTGAGGTGGTGATCCGTCATCCATACTGATATGTCTGCCAGACATGCAGAGATTCGATTCGCCACCTGGTTATCAGAAGGGGGAAAGGAGAAGATTAGTTGTGTGTCGTCTGCGTAGCAATGATAGGAGAGGCCATGTGAGGATATGACAGAGCCAAGTGACATTTAGTCTGTAAACTGTGATTGACTCAGTACAGTAGGTGGTGGCATGCACCTCTAACGATTGTTTGAAGACCACCATAATACCATTGAAGAAGACCACCATAATACCATAGAAGAAGCAAATCCTGCAGTGCCAGACGTGTCCCCCTGCTTAAGCCAGTACATGTCCAGGCCCATCTGTAGTTTGCTAGAGTGCATTTGGATGATCCAGAAGAGGATTGGGAGAATGTCATATGGTCAGATGAAACCAAAATAGAACTTTTTGGTAAAAACTCAACTCGTCGTGTTTGGAGGACAAAGAATGCTGAGTTGCATCCAAAGAACACCATACCTACTGTGAAGCATGGGGGTGGAAACATCATGCTTTGGGGCTGTTTTTCTGCAAAGGGACCAGGACGACTGATCCGTGTAAAGGAAAGAATGAACGGGGCCATGTATCGTGTGATTATGAGTGAAAACCTCCTTCCATCAGCAAGGGCATTGAAGATGAAACGTGGCTGGGTCTTTCAGCATGACAATGATCCCAAACACACCGCCCGGGCAACGAAGGAGTGGCTTCGTAAGAAGCATTTCAAGGTCCTGGAGTGGCCTAGCCAGTCTCCAGATCTCAACCCCATAGAAAATCTTTGGAGGGAGTTGAAAGTCTGTGTTGCCCAGCGACAGCCCCAAAACATCACTGCTCTAGAGGAGATCTGCATGGAGGAATGGGCCAAAATACCAGCAACAGTGTGTGAAAACCTTGTGAAGACTTACAGAAAACGTTTGACCTGTGTCATTGCCAACAAAGGGTATATAACAAAGTATTGAGAAACTTTTGTTATTGACCAAATACTTATATTCCACCATAATTTGCAAATAAATTCATAAAAAATCCTACAATGTGACTTTCTGGATTTTCTTTCCTCATTTTGTTTGTCATAGTTGACGTGTACCTATGATGAAAATTACAGGCCTCTCTCATCTTTTTAAGTGGGAGAACTTGCACAATTGTTGGCTGACTAAATACTTTTTTCCCCCACTCTATAAACACCATGGGACCACGCAGCCGGCATACCGCTCAGGAAGGAGACGCGTTCTGTCTCCTAGAGATGAATGTACTTTGGTGCAAAAAGTGCAAATCAATCCCAGAACAACAGCAAAGGACCTTGTGAAGATGCTGGAGGAAAATAGGTACAAAAGTATCTATATCCACAGTAAAACGAGCCCTATATCGACAAAACCCAAAAAGTTGCTCAGCAAGGAAGAATCCACTGCTCCAAAACTGCCATAAAAAAGCCTGACTACGGTTTGCAACTGTACATGGGGACAAAGATCGTACTTTTTGTAGAAATATCCTCTGGTCTGATGAAACAAAAATAGAACTGTTTGGCCATAATGACCATTGTTATGTTTGGAGGAAAAAGGGGGACGCTTGCAAGCCGAAGAACACCATCCCAACGTGAAGCACGGGGGTGGCAGCATCATGCTTTAGGGGTGCTTTGCTGCAGGAGGGACTGATGCACTTCACAAAATAGATGGCATCATGAGGAAGGATAATTATGTGGATATATTGATGCAACATCTCAAGACATCAGTCAGGAAGTTAAAGCTTGGTCGCAAATGGGTCTTCCAAATAAACAATGACCCCAAGCATACTTCCAAAGTTGTGGCAAAATGGCTCAAGGACAACAAAGTCAAGGTATTGGTGTGGCCTTCACAAAGCCCTGACCTCAATCCTATAGAACATTTGTGGGCAGAACTGAAAAAACTTGTGCGAGCAAGGAGGCCTACAAACCTGACTCAGTTACACAAGCTCTGTCAGGAGGAATGGGCCAAAATTCACCCAACTTATTGTGGGAAGCTTGTGGAAGGCTACCCGAAACATTTGACACAAGTTAAACAATTTAAAGGCAACGCTATCAAATACTAATTGAGTGTATGTAAACTTCTGACCCACTGGGAATGTGATGAAAGAACTAAAAGCTGATATAAATCATTCTCTCTACTATTATTCTGACATTTCACATTCTTAAATATAAAGTGGTGATCCTAACTGACCTAAGACAGGGAATCTTTACTAGTATTAAATGTCAGGAATTGTGAAAAACTGAGTTTAAATGTATTTGGCTAAGGTGTATGTAAACTTCCGACTTCAACTGTAGATATGAAGTGGTTAAAAAACATTTTAAAAGTGACCAGTGTTCAGTGACTATGTACATAGGGCAGCAGCCTCTAAGGTGCAGGGTTGAGTAACCGGGTGGTAGCCGGCTAGTGACAGTGACTAAGTTCATGGCAGGGTACTGGGTAGAGACCGGCTAGTGATGGCTGTTTAACAGTGTGATGGCCTTGAGATAGGAGCTGTTTTTCATTCTCTCGGTCCCAGCTTTGATGCACCTGTACTGACCTTGCCTTCTGGATGGTAGTGGGGTGAACAGGCAGTGGCTCGGGTGGTTGATGTCCTTGATGATCTTTTTGGCCTTCCTGTGACATCGGGTGTTGTATGTGTCTTGGAGGGCAGGCAGTGTGCCCCCCGTGATGCATTGGGCAGACCGCACCACCCTCTGGAGAGCCCTGCGGTTGCGGACGGTGCAGTTGCCGTACCAGACTGTGATACAGCTCGACCGGATGCTCTCAGTGGTGCATCTGTAAAAGTTTGTGAGGGTCTTAGGGCCAATAAAAATGTATTCAGCCTCCTGAGGTTGAAGAGGCGCTGTTGTGCCTTCTTCACCACACTGGTTGTGTGGGTGGACCATTTCAGATTGTCAGTGATGTGTACGCCGAGGAACTTGAAGCTTTTCACCTCCTCCACTGCAGCCCCATCGATGTGTATGGAGGTGTGCTCGCTCTGCTGTCTCCTGAAGTCCACGATCAGCTCATTCGTTTTGTTGACGTTGAAGGATAGGTTATGTTCCTGGCACCACTCCGCCAGGGCCCTCACCTCCTCCCTGTAGGCTGTCATGTTGTTGTTGGTAATCAGGCATACCAAATCAAATCAAATAAAATTGTATTGGTCACATGCGCCGAATACAACAGGTGCAGACTTTACAGTGAAATGCTTACTTACAGCCCTTAACCAACAGTGCATTTATTTTAACAAAAAAAGTAAAAATAAAACAACAACAAAAAAAGTGTTGAGAAAAAAAGAGCAGAAGTAAAATAAAATAACAGTAGGGAAGCTATATACAGTGGGGAAAAAAAGTATTTAGTCAGCCACCAATTGTGCAAGTTCTCCCACTTAAAAAGATTAGAGAGGCCTGTAATTTTCATCATAGGTACACGTCAACTATGACAAACAAAATGAGAAAAAAAAATCCAGAAAATCACATTGTAGGATTTTTAATGAATTTATTGGCATATGATGGTGGAAAATAAGTATTTGGTCAATAACAAAAGTTTCTCAATACTTTGTTATATACCCTTTGTTGGCAATGACACAGGTCAAACGTTTTCTGTAAGTCTTCACAAGGTTTTCACACACTGTTGCTGGTATTTTGGCCCATTCCTCCATGCAGATCTCCTCTAGAGCAGTGATGTTTTGGGGCTGTCGCTGGGCAACACAGACTTTCAACTCCCTCCAAAGATTTTCTATGGGGTTGAGATCTGGAGACTGGCTAGGCCACTCCAGGACCTTGAAATGCTTCTTACGAAGCCACTCCTTCGTTGCCCGGGCGGTGTGTTTGGGATCATTGTCATGCTGAAAGACCCAGCCACGTTTCATCTTCAATGCCCTTGCTGATGGAAGGAGGGTTTCACTCAAAATCTCACGATACATGACCCCATTCATTCTTTCCTTTACACGGATCAGTCGTCCTGGTCCCTTTGCAGAAAAACAGCCCCAAATCATGATGTTTCCACCCCCATGCTTCACAGTAAGTATGGTGTTCTTTGGATGCAACTCAGAATTCTTTGTCCTCCAAACATGACGAGTTGAGTTTTTACCAAAAAGTTCTATTTTGGTTTCATCTGACCATATGACATTCTCCCAATCCTCTTCTGGATCATCCAAATGCACTTCAGACGGGCCTGGACATGTACTGGCTTAAGCAGGGGGACACGTCTCGCACTGCAGGATTTGAGTCCCTGGCGGCGTAGTGTGTTACTGATGGTAGGCTTTGTTACTTTGGTCCCAGCTCTCTGCAGGTCATTCACTAGGTCCCCCCGTGTGGTTCTGGGATTTTTGCTCACCGTTCTTGTGATCATTTTGACCCCACGGGGTGAGATCTTGCGTGGAGCCCCAGATCGAGGGAGATTATCAGTGGTCTTGTATGTCTTCCATTTCCTAATAATTGCTCCCACAGTTGATTTCTTCAAACCAAGCTGCTTACCTATTGCAGATTCAGTCTTCCCAGCCTGGTGCAGGTCTACAATTTTGTTTTTGGTGTTCTTTGACAGCTCTTTGGTCTTGGCCATTGTGGAGTTTGGAGTGTGACTGTTTGACGTTGTGGACAGGTGTCTTTTATACTGATAACAAGTTCAAACAGGTGCCATTAATACAGGTAATGAGTGGAGGACAGAGGAGCCTCTTAAAGAAGAAGTTACAGGTCTGTGAGAGCCAGAAATCTTGCTTGTTTGTAGGTGACCAAATACTTATTTTCCACCATAATTTGCAAATAAATTCATAAAAAATCCTACAATGTGATTTTCTGGATTTTTTTTTCTCAATTTGTCTGTCATAGTTGACGTGTACCTATGATGAAAATTACAGGCCTCTCTCATCTTTTTAAGTGGGAGAACTTGCACAATTGGTGACTGACTAAATACTTTTTTCCCCCACTTTACACAGGGGGTACCGGTGCAGAGTCAATGTGCGTTGAGATAGTTGAAGTAATATGTACATGTGGGTATAGTTAAAGTGACTATGCATAAATAATTAACAGAGTAGCAGCAGCGTAAAAAGGATGGGGTGGGGGGTGGGGGTGGGGGGCAGTGCAAATAGTCCTGGGTAGCCATGATTAGCTGTTCAGGAGTCTTATGGCTTGGGGGTAAAAGCTGTTGAGAAGTCTTTTGGACCTAGACTTGGCACTCCGGTACCGCTTGCCGTGCGGTAGCAGGGAGAACAGTCTATGACTAGGGTGGCTGGAGTCTTTGACAATTTTGAGGGCCTTCCTCTGACACCGCCTGGTATAGAGGTCCTGGATGGTTGTGTCATCTTTGAACTTGATGATTGAGTTGGAGGCGTGCGTGGCTACGCAGTCATGGGTGAACAGGGAGTACAGGAGGGGGCTGAGCACGCACCCTTGTGGGGCCCCCGTGTTGAGGATCAGCGTAGTGAAGGTGTTGTTTCCTACCTTCACCACCTGGGGGCGGCCCGTCAGGAAGTCCAGGACCCAGTTGCACAGGGCGGGGTTCAGACCCAGGGCCTCAAGCTTCATGATGAGCTTGGAGGGAACTATGGTGTTCAAGGTTGAGCTGTAGTCTATGAACAGCATTCTTACATATGTATTCCTCTTGTCCAGATGGGATAGGGCAGTGTGCAGTGTGATGGTGATGGCATCATCCCTGGATCTATTGGGGCGGTAAGCAAATTGTAGTGGGTCTAGGGTCACAGGTAAGGTAGAGGTGATATGATCCTTGACTAGCCTCTCAAAGCACTTCATGATGACAGAAGTGAGTGCTACTGATTAATCAAATGTTTTTTTTTTGTGTAAAGAAATTGTAATGTTAAAACACCTATCACATTACACATTTAGTAATGACAGCATTTGCCTTCCAAACTGTATGTTTTTTCGCGCAATTGTGTTTTGAAAGTTGCAAAAGGCAAACTGACAGCTGCAACCAACCAGAGACATATAATCCCTAGATGGCAGTTCCCATTCAAGTCCAGACGGGCAGACATTGCTAGTGCACCCATGAGTTTAACAGTCAAATTGCCAGGGTTAGAGGTTCCAAAACCCTTCTACGGATTATATGTCTATGGCCACAACGCAACAATAGATAGTTCCACATATGGCTTCCTCTCCATGTACACGTGAGCATCCTCCCCTCAGCTCCTCAATGCCTCCTCAATGTATTTTTAGAAGGTTTAGTAATGCATTATTTGCCTCAACAAGCATCCCAATTCCAACCAGAATACCTGTATTTATACTGGTATACCTTACTGATAAGACCATCCCTCTCTCCACTCTGTGTTCCTCTGGAGAGGCCTGGCTCAGATGAATGAGCGAGGAGGCCTGCCTCAGATGAATGAGATCGAGGAGGCCTGCCTCGGATGAATGAGACCGAGGGGGCCTGCCTCAGATGAATGAGACTGAGGAGGCCTGCCTCAGATGAATGAGCGAGGAGGCCTGCCTCAGATGAATGAGCGAGGAGGCCTGCCTCAGATGAATGAGACTGAGGAGGCCTGCCTCAGATGAATGAGCGAGGAGGCCTGCCTCAGATGAATGAGACCGAGGGGGCCTGCCTCAGATGAATGAGACCGAGGGCAACCCCCAGTACCACCACCTGGTCTCACTGAAGAACGATGAAGACTGGGTACAAGTACAGTACCATGGTCTAAGAGAGAGAGGAAACATGAATGAGTAGTGCCGAGGGCAGGTGGGGTCACGAGAGGAATCACAGACATACACATTTGTATGTGATCATATATTAGTGTAACAGAATTCAGAACGTGGCGTAAGCTCGCTCCACAGCTAGCTTGAAATGTTGCGGACGGAGCCATCCAATTGGAGCCAGATGGAGCCATCCAATTGGTTCCTTTTGGATAGCTCAAACCATTGGTACGTTGTCAAGGAGGAAGAGGATCACTGGTTGGAGCCCAGTGTGGGACAGGGAGCAGGGGATCACTGGTTGGAGCCCAGTGTGGGACAGGGAGCAGGGGATCACTGGTTGGAGCCCAGTGTGGGACAGGGAGCAGGGGATCACTGGTTGGAGCCCAGTGTGGGACAGGGAGCAGGGGATCACTGGTTGGAGCCCAGTGTTGGACAGGGACAGTGGAGGAAGATAGTGTTTTTGCATTAGCACTACACACCTGACTCCTGTCATCAACACTTGATGATGTGTTTATCATTTGAATTGGCTGTGTAGTGCTAGGGCAAAGACAAACATGTTCTCCCCTTTGGGTCCCCAGGACCAGGATTAGAATACATGTTCTCCCCTTTAGGTCCCCAGGACCAGGATTAAGAAACGCTGTTCTATCTAGACTAATCCCATTCCCCACCTCACCTCTCCCTGGCTACTGTATGTAGACATGATCCAACTCTGTGAACACACTGACTATCCTTCAATGGATGTCTGTTACGTGTACCTGTTTGCTTTCTTTGCCGACCAAATAAAATAAAATAAAATTTTAGGGTTAGGGTCAAATTTTAATACAACAGGTGTAGACCTTACAGTGAAATGCTTAATTACAAGCCCTTAACCAACAATGCATTTATTTTTTAATAAAAAGTAAAATAAAACAACAACAACAAAAAAGTATTGAGAAAAAAAGAGCAGAAGTAAAATAAAATAACAGTAGGGAGGCTATATACAGGGGGGTACCGGTGCAGAGTCAATGGGAAATAACAGTAGGGAGGCTATATACAGGGGGTACCGGTGCAGAGTCAATGGGAAATAACAGTAGGGAGGCTATATATACAGGGGGTACCGGTGCAGAGTCAATGTGCGGGGGCACCGGCTAGTTGAGGTAATTGAGGTAATATGTACATGCGGGTAGAGTTAAAGTGACTATGCATAAATAATTAACAGAGTAGCAGCAGCGTAAAAAGATGGGGTGGGGGGGCAGTGCAAATAGTCCGGGTAGCCATGATTAGCTGTTCAGGAGTCTTATGGCTTGGGGGTAGAAGCTGTTAAGAAGCCTTTTGGACCACAAGCATGTAGGTTAGATATGAGAGCAGTGCTTGGTTTTTAATAAGTTTCAGTGTTGCTACAGTTAGCAAACACGATAATGACAAGCATTTTCTGTAATTATCCGTTATCTAAAAAAAGTAATTGTCAGCTGCCAGAACGCATCTCTTTCACTCAAACAGTGTGAAGCGCTGTGCGCTCTACACAACTATTGGCTAGTTCTTCTGTCCGTAATGTATCGGTTTAGCCTGAGGCAACGTATCGGTTTAGCCTGCGGCAACGTATCGGTTTAGCCTGCGGCAACGTATCGGTTTAGCCTGCGGCAACGTATCGGTTTAGCCTGCGGCAACGTATCGGTTTAGCCTGCGGCAACGTATCGGTTTAGCCTGCGGCAACGATTGGACTAGAACATGCAGCTCTCCCTTTGCTCTCATCCCCCAGACAGACACATGCAGCTCTGTTTCACTCAGACACTCGTCTTGGGCAAAAGTCAACCCCTTCTTCAAACATCGTGTATGAATCAGAATCCATAGCTAGTCATTGTTGGTCTATCTAGTTATTTCCTGTCGACTTTGCTGATGTTGTTTTTGTCTGGCTACTTGTTTAGTAAGCCTACTTGTCTGTCTGTATAATTATTCAACTTTTCAATTGAGTGAAGGAACATAATAATGTGCTCTAAGATGCCCTCTGAGTGATGGAGCAGTAATGTTAGTGAAACCATAACGATGCCCTCTGAGTGATGGAGCAGTAATGTTAGTGAAGGACCATAACGATGCCCTCTGAGTGATGGAGCAGTAATGTTAGTGAAGGACCATAACGATGCCCTCTGAGTGATGGAGCAGTAATGTTAGTGAAGGACCATAACGATGCCCTCTGAGTGATGGAGCAGTAATGTTAGTGAAGGACCATAACGATGCCCTCTGAGTGATGGAGCAGTAATGAAGGACCATAACGATGCCCTCTGAGTGATGGAGCAGTAATGTTAGTGAAGGAACATAACGATGCCCTCTGAGTGATGGAGCAGTAATGTTAGTGAAGGACCATAACGATGCCCTCTGAGTGATGGAGCAGTAATGTTAGTGAAGGACCATAACGATGCCCTCTGAGTGATGGAGCAGTAATGTTAGTGAAGGACCATAACGATGCCCTCTGAGTGATGGAGCAGTAATGAAACCATAACGATGCCCTCTGAGTGATGGAGCAGTAATGTTAGTGAAGGACCATAACGATGCCCTCTGAGTGATGGAGCAGTAATGTTAGTGAAGGACCATAACGATGCCCTCTGAGTGATGGAGCAGTAATGTTAGTGAAGGACCATAACGATGCCCTCTGAGTGATGGAGCAGTAATGTTAGTGAAGGACCATAACGATGCCCTCTGAGTGATGGAGCAGTAATGAAGGACCATAACGATGCCCTCTGAGTGATGGAGCAGTAATGTTAGTGAAGGACCATAACGATGCCCTCTGAGTGATGGAGCAGTAATGTTAGTGAAGGACCATAACGATGCACTCTGAGTGATAGAGCAGTCTAGTCCCTCCACCCTTTCCTCTTGTAACCTCTCTCCCTCTACTATAGCAGTCTAGTCCCTCCACCCTTTCCTCTTGTAACCTCTCTCCCTCTACTATAGCAGTCTAGTCCCTCCACCCTTTCCTCTTGTAACCTCTCTCCCTCTACTATAGCAGTCTAGTCCCTCCACCCTTTCCTCTTGTAACCTCTCTCCCTCTACTATAGCAGTCCCTCCACCCTTTCCTCTTGTAACCTCTCTCCCTCTACTATAGCAGTCCCTCCACCCTTTCCTCTTGTAACCTCTCTCCCTCTACCATAGCAGTCTCTCCACCCTTTCCTCTTGTAACCTCTCTCCCTCTACTATAGCAGTCTAGTCCCTCCACCCTTTCCTCTTGTAACCTCTCTCCCTCTACTATAGCAGTCTAGTCCCTCCACCCTTTCCTCTTGTAACCTCTCTCCCTCTACTATAGCAGTCTAGTCCCTCCACCCTTTCCTCTTGTAACCTCTCTCCCTCTACTATAGCAGTCCCTCCACCCTTTCCTCTTGTAACCTCTCTCCCTCTACTATAGCAGTCTTTGGTGATTGGACAGAGGGAGGTAAACAGACATCTTGCTGCTACCACATTTAACAATGTGTGATTCCTCCACCATTATGTCGTCATTTAAAATAAAGTGAATCATCTTTGTTTCATATTCTTGTTTGTTTGTGCTAAGGAGGTCCAGGAGGTAAATATGAACAGTACTGATGACTGCATTACAATCATGTTGGAAAGGTTGACTGAAATATTGTCAAGGTTTTTAATATTTTGGTATTGTGATACATTCTGTAACTGGTCTCATCACCTGCTGCTTACATTTCAATAGGTAAGTTGTTTATGAATTACACAATTGTCAGAAAGTGAGGATAAATTAGGCGAAGATGCTGCGACATCATTCAACAGCCATCTTAGTGCAGAACCACATTGCCTGGACACTTATGTATGATTTTGTGACGAGACTCCAAATAATATTGGAGATATGGCCAGAGAGTAGCTAATACCAACGATCAAGGTAAGAATAGACATAGCTATAGCATTCTACTTCTGTTTGATGAAACTGTCGCGACATTATGCTATTGTACTGTATGTCATTTTAGAGCATTGGTTTGATTAGCTAACGTAGCTAATTAGCTAGCAAGCTATGGTGGAGAGGTAGATTCGATGCAACAAAATTACCATTTGTAGCTGATCTGAGCTCATGCCTGTTAGTTGATCTGCCTTGAATTTAATTGTGAATATAGCTGAGATAATTGAACAAAAGAAGCATGTTGAGGGTTAATGTTGTCAAGATACAACAAGTTAGATAGCCAGCTAGAACATTTGTGTTATAGCTGGTCTGCTCGGACAAGACGTATACCCGGGAGCCTGCTAGCAAGCAAGCTAACGTTACGTCAACTAACGAAACAGATAACATTTAAATAATGTAGGCTATTTGGCTTGAATTCAATTTTGAATATGGCTTAGATATGGCTGAGAAAAATATATTGAGCGTCAATGTTGTCAGGATATAGCGTTAGCTAGCTAGCTAAAAAAACGTGTGTAGCTAGCTACTGTTGCTAAGACACGAAAGAGTGGCTAGGTTTCAATTTTGCGTCACATCTCGGTACATAGAAGAGACAGATTTTTTTAAACGTTGAATGAGACTGTATGATCTGTGGTCCTAATGCTGCCTCTCTTGTTCTGTTTCTTCTTCAAATAAATGTAATATTAGCTTGTTAGCCCCCATGTAATTAGTTAGCTTTCCTTCATTGTTTGCTGTAAAAGATATCAGATATAAACACCTTTCCCGGCTAGGCACTTCCGATACGTTATCTTTCTCTGTCATTCGAGTGTCACTGTTGACAACTTAGTGGATTTTCTTACATTTCTACTTGGAGAATCCCTACGGGAAAATGCAAAATGTCTATCCATCCTTCCAGCAAGAAAACTAGCGAGCGAATCGCGGTGCCATCTGCTGACCATTTAGGTAATTGAGTTCCCAACCGGTGTGCCAACTTCGGTTCTGTAATATGGAGTATTGACTGAGAAATGGGGAGGGGAAAATTCACTTTAACATGCATTGCTGGTCAAAACCTAATAGTTTCTATAATATATATTAGCTTTTGGAGACTTCTTTAGAGCTGTTCAGCAAAAATGAAAAAGAAACAAAAACAGCATACAGTTTTGTGTGACGTTTGTAATGCATTACCATTTAAATACACAGGTATTAGTTCCACATTGTATAGTGGAGTCCATAATTAATCTGCTATTGAAATATAGATAGATAGAACTGTATTGTAGTTATTCATAGTATGTGTGCATTTCATGAACACAAATACAGGAAAGACTGTTGCTGAGGTGATTGATGGTGTTGGCATAGCAACCAAATCTGTTTTGATATTACATTGTCTGTCCAAGCTACTGCCGAGGACAAGTTCAAATAACTGAACAGAGAAAGAATAACAAGCAGCTTGTCTCTTCTCTTTCCCTTTCTGTGTGAAAGAGAAGCTCATGTTTTGTTTGCCCAACCCCTAAGGGAGGTGTGTAAAGACATGCTTATAAATATAAATATAAATATAATCTAGTTCTGTGTAGAGGTGAAAGAGAAGCTGTTTAGATGGCCCAGGAAAGAGGAAATTCAACTACTAAATCACAGACACCAACTACTGAATCACAGACAACAACTACAGACACCAACTACTGGATCAAAGACACCAACTACTGGATCACAGACACCAACTACTAAATCATAGACACCAACTACTGAATCACAGACAACAACTACAGACACCAACTACTGAATCACAGACACCAACTACTGAATCACAGACAACAACTACTGAATCACAGACAACAACTACTGAATCACAGACAACAACTACTGAATCACAGACAACAACTACTGAATCACAGACAACAACTACTAAACCACAGACACCAACTACTGAATCACAGACAACAACTACAGACAACAACTACTGAATCACAGACAACAACTACAGACAACAACTACTGAATCACAGACAACAACTACAGACAACAACTACTGAATCACAGACAACAACTACTGAATCACAGACAACAACTACAGAATCACAGACACCAACTACTGAATCACATACACCAACTACTGAATCACAGACAACTACTGAATCACAGACAACAACTACTGAATCACAGACAACTACTGAATCACAGACAACAACTACAGACACCAACTACTGAATCAAAGACAACAACTACTGAATCACAGACACCAACTACTGAATCACAGACAACAACTACTGAATCACAGACAACAACTACTGAATCACAGACAACAACTACAGACACCAACTACTGAATCACAGACAACAACTACTGAATCACAGACAACAACTACAGACAACAACTACTGAATCACAGACACCAACTACTGAATCACAGACACCAACTACTGAATCACAGACAACAACTACTGAATCACAGACACCAACTACTGAATCACAGACAACAACTACAGACACCAACTACTGAATCACCAGCAGCATCATGCTGTGGGGATGTTTTTCAGAAGCAGAAACACCCTCTTCGTCCCAAATGGCACCCTATTCCATATATAGTGCACTACTTTAGACCAGGACTATATTGGGAATAGGTTACCAGGGCACTTGTCAAAAGTGGTGCACTATATAGGGAATAGGGTGAAAAGGTGAGCCTGTCTTTGGCTGATAGGGACTCTGAACATGGACACATATTGTGAAGGAGTGTCAGTTCTGATCCAGATTGGCTCTCTGTAACTATCATACCTTTGTTTCTCAACAGAACACAGCTTGAACAGGAGGGAGCGAGCTGTCATTTGGTGTATAATCCTTGGCAGCGCCTCCTCATCCGTCATAAACAGACCTGCTGTGTGTGTGCGTGTTACCTGGCAGTGCATCTCCATCTATCAATAACAGAGCTGGTAGGTTTCCAGAGACCTCAGGATGCTGAGAGAGACTCAGTACTAAATGTTAATAATATCTGTTCTATTCTCCACCAGCTTTATTATGGATCACAGTAACACCCCCTGACGTCTCTGGCTATGGATCTAACCCTATCCCAGCCCCTGACGTATCTGGCTATGGATCTAACCCTAACCTTGACATATCTGGCTATGGATCTAACCCTAACCCTAACCTTGACATATCTGGCTATGGATCTAACCCTAACCCTAACCCTAACCTTGACATATCTGGCTATGGATCTAACCCTATCCCAGCCCCTGACATCTCTGGCTATGGATCTAACCCTAACCCTAACCTTGACATATCTGGCTATGGATCTAACCCTAACCCTAACCTTGACATATCTGGCTATGGATCTAACCCTAAACCATGGAACATGTTGTGGGAAAAAGCTTTACTGAGCTCAAAAGGTTGTACAGCTAAACCATTGAGAGAATCTTGACTGGCTGCATCACCGCTTGGTATGGCAACTTTTTGGCATCCGACAGCAAGGTGTTACAGAGGGTAGCGTACAGCCCAGTACTGGGGCCAAGCTTCCTGTTATAGCAGGATCCTGTTCCAGCATCAATTTATAACATTTTTGACATGTTTTTTTCTGGATTTTTGTTGTTGTTATTCTGTCTCTGACTGTTCAAATAAACCTACCATTAAAATTATAGACTGATCATGTCTTTGTCAGTGGGCAAACGTACAAAATCAGCAGGGGATCAAATACCTGTAACTCAGTCAACACCTGTAACTCAGTCTACACCTGTAACTCAGTCAACACCTGTAACTCAGTCTACACCTGTAACTCAGTCAACACCTGTAACTCAGTCAACACCTGTAACTCAGTCTACACCTGTAACTCAGTCAACACCTGTAACTCAGTCTACACCGGTAACTCAGTCTACACCGGTAACTCAGTCGAAACCTGTGGTCTACAAAGCATGCGACCAATGAAATTTGACTTTGATGTTGAATGGGAAACTCTGACCCTTTCCTCGTCCAGAATAATATCTATACTTAAAAGGTCTGCTTTTCTTTCAATGGTGTTTTACACTTGTAGGCCACAACATGATCTCATTAGAATACGTCAAAAATAGAGACATTTAACCATTGTAGATGTGTGTCACCTGAAATTACATGGCAGTTATACTATGTGTCACTTTTGTTGACATATTTGCCTACATATTACTTCGATTTAGTAATTCGTTGAATATTTGGTATTTTTTTGTGTTATTAGGCTCCATATAAGCTGTTGAGAAAGCAGCAGCTACTGTTCCTGGGGTCCACACAGAACATGAAACATGACATAACACAGAACAGGAAACATGACATAATACAGAACATGAAACATGACATAATACAGAACATGAAACATGACATAATACAGAACATGAAACATGACATAATACAGAACATGAAACATGACATAACACAAAACATGAAACATGACATAACACAAAACATGAAACATGACATAATACAGAACATGAAACATGACATAACACAGAACATGAAACATGACATAACACAGAACAGGAAACATGACATAATACAGAACAGGAAACATGACATAATACAGAACATGAAACATGACATAATACAGAACAGGAAACATGACATAATACAGAACATGAAACATGACATAATACAGAACATGAAACATGACATAATACAGAACATGAAACATGACATAACACAGAACAGGAAACATGACATAATACAGAACATGAAACATGACATAATACAGAACATGAAACATGACATAATACAGAACATGAAACATGACATAATACAGAACATGAAACATGACATAATACAGAACATGAAACATGACATAATACAGAACATGAAACATGACATAACACAGAACAGGAAACATGACATAATACAGAACATGAAACATGACATAATACAGAACATGAAACATGACATAATACAGAACATGAAACATGACATAATACAGAACATGAAACATGACATAATACAGAACATGAAACATGACATAATACAGAACATGAAACATGACATAATACAGAACATGAAACATGACATAATACAGAACATGAAACATGACATAATACAGAACATGAAACATGACATAACACAAAACATGAAACATGACATAATACAGAACATGAAACATGACATAATACAGAACATGAAACATGACATAATACAGAACATGAAACATGACATAATACAGAACATTAAACATGACATAATATAGAACATGAAACATGACATAACACAGAACATGAAACATGACATAATACAGAACATGAAACATGACATAATACAGAACATGAAACATGACATAATACAGAACATGAAACATGACATAATACAGAACATGAAACATGACATAACACAGAACATGAAACATGACATAATACAGAACATGAAACATGACATAACACAGAACATGAAACATGACATAATACAGAACATGAAACATGACATAATACAGAACATGAAACATGACATAATACAGAACATGAAACATGACATAATACAGAACATGAAACATGACATAATACAGAACATGAAACATGACATAATACAGAACATGAAACATGACATAATACAGAACATGAAACATGACATAACACAAAACATGAAACATGACATAATACAGAACATGAAACATGACATAATACAGAACATGAAACATGACATAATACAGAACATGAAACATGACATAATACAGAACATTAAACATGACATAATATAGAACATGAAACATGACATAACACAGAACATGAAACATGACATAATACAGAACATGAAACATGACATAATACAGAACATGAAAGATGACATAATACAGAACATGAAACATGACATAATACAGAACATGAAACATGACATAATACAGAACATGAAACATGACATAACACAGAACATGAAACATGACATAACACAGAACATGAAACATGACATAATACAGAACATGAAACATGACATAACACAGAACATGAAACATGACATAATACAGAACATGAAACATGACATAACACAGAACATGAAACATGACATAATACAGAACATGAAACATGACATAATACAGAACATGAAACATGACATAATACAGAACATGAAACATGACATAATACAGAACATGAAACATGACATAATACAGAACATGAAACATGACATAATACAGAACATGAAACATGACATAATACAGAACATGAAACATGACATAATACAGAACATGAAACATGACATAATACAGAACATGAAACATGACATAATACAGAACATGAAACATGACATAACACAAAACATGAAACATGACATAATACAGAACATGAAACATGACATAATACAGAACATGAAACATGACATAATACAGAACATGAAACATGACATAATACAGAACATGAAACATGACATAATACAGAACATGAAACATGACATAATACAGAACATGAAACATGACATAATACAGAACATGAAACATGACATAATACAGAACATGAACCATGACATAATACAGAACATGAAACATGACATAATACAGAACATGAAACATGACATAACACAGAACATGAAACATGACATAATACAGAACATGAAACATGACATAATACAGAACATGAAACATGACATAATACAGAACATGAAACATGACATAATACAGAACATGAAACATGACATAACACAAAACATGAAACATGACATAATACAGAACATGAAACATGACATAATACAGAACATGAAACATGACATAATACAGAACATGAAACATGACATAATACAGAACATGAAACATGACATAACACAGAACATGAAACATTACATAATACAGAACATGAAACATGACATAATATAGAACATGAAACATGACATAATACAGAACATGAAACATGACATAATACAGAACATGAAACATGACATAATACAGAACATGAAACATGACATAACACAGAACATGAAACATGACATAATACAGAACATGAAACATGACATAATACAGAACATGAAACATGACATAATACAGAACATGAAACATGACATAATACAGAACATGAAACATGACATAATACAGAACATGAAACATGACATAATACAGAACATGAAACATGACATAATACAGAACATCAATACATACACACGTAGCCTCCATATCAATACATACACACGTAGCCTACACATCAATACATACACACGTAGCCTCCACATCAATACATACACACGTAGCCTCCACATCAATACATACACACGTAGCCTACACATCAATACATACACACAAACTATCTAGGTCAAACAAGAAGATGCTCATCCAGAATCAGCGCTCCTAGTGGCTGGGGACTTTAATAAAGGCAAACTTAAATCCATTTTACGTCATATCTACCAGCATGTCACATGTGCAACCAGAGGAAAATAAACTCTAGACCACCTTTACTCCACACACAGAGACGCGTACAAAGCTCTCCCTCGCCGTCCATTTGGCAAATCTGACCATGATTCTATCCTCCTGATTCCTGCTTCCAAACAAAAACTAAAGGAGGAAGTACCAGTGACTCGCTCAGTACGGAAGTGGTCAGATGACGCAGATGCTAAGCTACAGGACTGTTTTGCTGGCACAGACTGGAATATGTTCCAGAACTCATCCAATGGAATTGAGTATAATATCACCTCAGTCACTGGCTTCATCAATATGTGCATCGATGACATCGTCTCCACAGTTACATTATGTACGTAACCCAACCAGAAGACATGGATTACAGGCAACATCCGAACCAAGCTAAAGGCTAAAGCTGCCGCTTTCAAGAATCGGTACACTAATGCGGATACTTATAAGAATCACTCTATGCCCTCAGACGAACCATCAAACAGGCAACGCGTCAATACAGGACCTAGATTGAATCCTACTACACCGGCTCTGATGCTCGTCGGATGTGGCAGGGCTTGAAAACTATTACGGACTACAAAGGGAAACCCAGCCGCGAGCTGCCCAGTGACGCGAGCCTACCAGGTGGGCTAAATGCCTTTTATGCTCGCTTCGAGGCAAGCAACACTGAACCATTCATGAGAGCACCAGCTGTTCCGAATGACTATGTGATCATGCTCTCCGTAGCCGATGTGAGCGAGACCTTTAAACAGGTCAACATTCAGAAGGCTGCGGAACCAGACAGATTACCAGGATGCGTACTCAGAGCATGGGCGGACAACTGGCAAGTGTCTTCACTGACATTTTCAACCTCTCCCTGACTGAGTCTGTAATACCTACATTTTTCAAGCAGACCACCATAGTCTCTGTGCCCAAAATGCAAAGGTAACATGCCTTCATGACTACCGCCCCGTAGCACTCATGTCGGTAGCCATGAAGTGCTTTGATAGGCTGGTCATGGCTCACATCAACACCATCATCCCGGAAACCCTACCCACTCCAATTTTCATACCGCCCCAACAGATCCACAGATGATGCAATCTCAATTGCACTCCACATTGCCCTTTCCCACCTGGACAAGAGGAACACCTACATGAGAATGCTGTTCATTGACTATAGTTCAGCGTTCAACACCATAGTGCCCTCAAAGCTCATCACTAAGCTAAGAACCCTGGGACTAAACACCTCCCTCTGCAACTGGATCCTGGACTTCCTGATGGGCCACCCCCAGGTGGTAAAGGTAGGCAACAACACATCTGCCACACTGACCCTCAACACAGGGGCCCCTAAGGGGTGCATGCTTATTCCCCTCCTGTACTCTCTGTTCACCCACGACTGCGTGGTCAAGCCTATAGGGAGGAGGTCAGAGACCTGGTAGTGTGGTGCCAAAACAACAACCTCTCCCTCAACGTGACCAAGTGACCAAGACAAAGGAGCTGATCGTGGACTACAGGAAAAGGAGGGCCAAACACGCCCCCATTCACATTGACGGGGCAGTAGTGGAGCGGGTCGAGAGCTTCAAGTTCCTCGGTGTCCACATCACCAACAAACTATCATGGTCCAAACACACCAAGACAGTCATGATGAGGGTACGACAATGCCTATTCCCCCTCAAGAGACAAAAAATATTTGGCATGGGTACCCAGATCCTCAAAGAGTTATACAGCTGCACCATCAAGAGCATCCTGACTGGTTGCATCACGGCCTGGTATGGCAACTGCTCGGCATCTGACCGTAAGGTGCTACAGAGGGTAGTGTGTACGGCTCCAGCTACCTCTCCCTATCCTAGTCAATCAACTGCCTGGGCACAGCCTGGACCACCGCTGCCCACCTCTGCTGGGCCATGCTCTTTGGATCAGAGCTCTGTCCCTTTGGCGGTTGTGGCCTGCACGCAGCCGGTGTCTCAGTGGCCCTCTTCTCCGGTGATTTCTGTGGCTCTGGCCTTGCAATCTGCTTCGAGACACGGCAGTGGCCGGATCATTCCTGCAATTGTGATAGGGAGTTCGATGGTGAGGCATATATCTGTACCTGGGGCAAAAGTTCAGGATATCACCAGGTTGCTTCCCGAGGATGTGAGTCAGTCACCTGGGGCTGATACTGTCATGGTTCATCTGCATTTCAATTAACAGGTGTGCCTTCTTAAAAGTTAATTTGTGGAATTTCTTTACGTCTTAATGCGTTTGAGCCAATCAGTTGTGTTGTGACAAGGTAGGGGGGGTATACATAATTTAGTCCTATTTCGTAAAAGACCAAGTCCATATTATGGCAAGAACAGCTCAAATTAGCAAAGAGAAACGACAGTCCATCATTACTTTAAGACATGAAGGTCAGTCAATCCGGAAAATGTAAAGAACTTTGAAAGTTTCTTCAAGTGCAGTCGCTATGATGAAACTGGCTCTCATGAGGACCGCCACAGGAAAGGAAGACCCAGAGATGGGGCGACAGGTAGGTTAGTGGTTAAGAGCATTGTGCCAGTAACCGAAAGGTCACTGGTTCTAATCCCCGAGCCGACTGTCTGTGCCCTTGAGCAAGGCTCCTGTAAGTCGCTCTGGATAAGAGCGTCTGCTAAATGAATAAAAATGTCAAATGTAAAGCTACCTCTGCTGCAGAGGTTTCCGGGTCTTAGGAGCTAGAAACAGAGCTACCATGTCTGTCATGTCTTAGGAGCTAGAAACAGAGTTGTCATGTCTTAGGAGCTAGAAACAGAACTGTCATGTCTTAGGAGCTAGAAGCAGAGCTACCATGTCTGTCATCTTAGGAGCTATAAGCAGAATAACCATGTCTGTCATCTTAGGAGCTAGAAACAGAGCTACCATGTCTGTCATCTTAGGAGCTAGAAACAGAGCTACCAGGTCTGTCATCTTAGGAGCTAGAAACAGAGCTACTATGTCTGTCATCTTAGGAGCTAGAAACAGAGCTACCATGTCTGTCATCTTAGGAGCTAGAAGCAGAGCTACCATGTCTGTCATCTTAGGAGCTAGAAGCAGAGCTACCATGTCTGTCATCTTAGGAGCTATAAGCAGAATAACCATGTCTGTCATCTTAGGAGCTAGAAGCAGAGCTACCATGTCTGTCATCTTAGGAGCTAGAAGCAGAGCTACCATGTCTGTCATGTCTTAGGAGCTAGAAACAGAGCTACTATGTCTGTCATCTTAGGAACTAGAAGCAGAGCTACCATGTCTGTCATCTTAGGAGCTATAAGCAGAACTACCATGTCTGTCATGTCTTAGGAGCTAGAAACACTGCTACCATGTCTGTCATCTTAGGAGCTAGAAACAGAGCTACCATGTCTGTCATCTTAGGAGCTAGAAACAGAGCTACCAGGTCTGTCATCTTAGGAGCTAGAAACAGAGCTACTATGTCTGTCATCTTAGGAGCTAGAAACAGAGCTACCATGTCTGTCATCTTAGGAGCTAGAAGCAGAGCTACCATGTCTTTCATGTCTTAGGAGCTAGAAACAGAGCTACCATGTCTGTCATGTCTTAGGAGCTAGAAACAGAGCTACCAGGTCTGTCATCTTAGGAGCTAGAAACAGAGCTACTATGTCTGTCATCTTAGGAGCTAGAAGCAGAGCTACCATGTCTGTCATCTTAGGAGCTAGAAACAGAGCTACTATGTCTGTCATCTTAGGAGCTAGAAGCAGAGCTACCAGGTCTGTCATCTTAGGAGCTAGAAACAGAGCTACCATGTCTGTCATCTTAGGAGCTAGAAGCAGAGCTACCATGTCTGTCATCTTAGGAGCTATAAGCAGAACTACCATGTCTGTCATGTCTTAGGAGCTAGAAACACTGCTACCATGTCTGTCATCTTAGGAGCTAGAAACAGAGCTACCAGGTCTGTCATCTTAGGAGCTAGAAACAGAGCTACTATGTCTGTCATCTTAGGAGCTAGAAACAGAGCTACCATGTCTGTCATCTTAGGAGCTAGAAACAGAGCTACCATGTCTGTCATCTTAGGAGCTAGAAGCAGAGCTACCATGTCTGTCATCTTAGGAGCTAGAAACAGAGCTACCAGGTCTGTCATGTCTTAGGAGCTAGAAACAGAGCTACCAGGTCTGTCATGTCTTAGGAGCTAGAAACAGAGCCTCCATGTCTGTCATCTTAGGAGCTAGAAGCAGAGCTACCATGTCTGTCATCTTAGGAGCTAGAAACAGAGCTACCAGGTCTGTCATCTTAGGAGCTAGAAACAGAGCTACTATGTCTGTCATCTTAGGAGCTAGAAACAGAGCTACCATGTCTGTCATCTTAGGAGCTAGAAGCAGAGCTACCAGGTCTGTCATCTTAGGAGCTAGAAACAGAGCTACTATGTCTGTCATCTTAGGAGCTAGAAACAGAGCTACCATGTCTGTCATCTTAGGAGCTAGAAGCAGAGCTACCATGTCTGTCATGTTATGAGCTAGAAACTGAGTTGTCATGTCTTAGGAGCTAGAAACAGAACTGTCATGTCTTAGGAGCTAGAAGCAGAGCTACCATGTCTGTCATCTTAGGAGCTAGAAGCAGAGCTACCATGTCTGTCATGTCTTAGGAGCTAGAAGCAGAGCTACCATGTCTGTCATCTTAGGAGCTAGAAGCAGAGCTACCATGTCTGTCATCTTAGGAGCTAGAAGCAGAATTACCATGTCTCTCATGTCTTAGGAGCTAGAAACACTGCTACCATGTCTGTCATCTTAGGAGCTAGAAGCAGAGCTACCATGTCTGTCATCTTAGGAGCTAGAAACAGAGCTACCAGGTCTGTCATCTTAGGAGCTAGAAACAGAGCTACTATGTCTGTCATCTTAGGAGCTAGAAACAGAGCTACCATGTCTGTCATCTTAGGAGCTAGAAGCAGAGCTACCATGTCTGTCATCTTAGGAGCTAGAAACAGAGCTACCATGTCTGTCATGTCTTAGGAGCTAGAAACAGAGCTACCATGTCTGTCATCTTAGGAGCTAGAAACAGAGCTACCATGTCTGTCATCTTAGGAGCTAGAAGCAGAGCTACCATGTCTGTCATCTTAGGAGCTAGAAACAGAGCTTCCATGTCTGTCATGTCTTAGGAGCTAGAAACAGAGCTACCATGTCTGTCATGTCTTAGTAGCTAGAAGCAGAGCTACCATGTCTGTCATGTCTTAGGAGCTAGAAGCAGAGCTACCGTGTCTGTCATCTTAGGAGCTAGAAACAGAGCTACCATGTCTGTCATGTCTTAGGAGCTAGAAGCAGAGCTACCATGTCTGTCATCTTAGGAGCTAGAAGCAGAGCTACCATGTCTGTCATGTCTTGGGAGCTAGAAACACTGCTACCATGTCTGTCATCTTAGGAGCTAGAAACAGAGCTACCAGGTCTGTCATCTTAGGAGCTAGAAACAGAGCTACTATGTCTGTCATCTTAGGAGCTAGAAACAGAGCTACCATGTCTGTCATCTTAGGAGCTAGAAGCAGAGCTACCATGTCTGTCATCTTAGGAGCTAGAAACAGAACTGTCATGTCTTAGGAGCTAGAAACAGAGCTTCCATGTCTGTCATCTTAGGAGCTAGAAGCAGAGCTACCAGGTCTGTCATCTTAGGAGCTAGAAACAGAGCTACTATGTCTGTCATCTTAGGAGCTAGAAACAGAGCTACCAGGTCTGTCATCTTAGGCGCTAGAAACAGACCTACTATGTCTGTCATCTTAGGAGCTAGAAACAGAGCTACCATGTCTGTCATCTTAGGAGCTAGAAGCAGAGCTACCATGTCTGTCATCTTAGGAGCTAGAAACAGAGCTACCATGTCTGTCATCTTAGGAGCTAGAAACACTGATACCATGTCTGTCATGTCTTAGGAGCTAGAAGCAGAGCTACCATGTCTGTCATCTTAGGAGCTAGAAGCAGAGCTTCCATGTCTGTCATCTTAGGAGCTAGAAGCAGAGCTACCATGTCTGTCATCTTAGGAGCTAGAAACAGAGCTACCATGTCTGTCATCTTAGGAGCTAGAAGCAGAGCTACCATGTCTGTCATCTTAGGAGCTAGAAGCAGAGCTACCAGGTCTGTCATCTTAGGAGCTAGAAACAGAGCTACCATGTCTGTCATGTCTTAGGAGCTAGAAACAGAACTACCATGTCTGTCATGTCTTAGGAGCTAGAAACAGAACTGTCATGTCTTAGGAGCTAGAAGCAGAGCTACCATGTCTGTCATGTCTTAGGAGCTAGAAGCAGAGCTACCAGGTCTGTCATCTTAGGAGCTAGAAACAGAGCTACTATGTCTGTCATCTTAGGAGCTAGAAACAGAGCTACCATGTCTGTCATCTTAGGAGCTAGAAGCAGAGCTACCATGTCTGTCATCTTAAGAGCTAGAAACAGAGCTACCAGGTCTGTCATGTCTTAGGAGCTAGAAGCAGAGCTACCATGTCTGTCATGTCTTAGGAGCTAGAAGCAGAGCTACCAGGTCTGTCATGTCTTAGGAGCTAGAAGCAGAGCTACCATGTCTGTCATCTTAGGAGCTAGAAACAGAGCTACCATGTCTGTCATCTTAGGAGCTAGAAGCAGAGCTACCATGTCTGTCATCTTAAGAGCTAGAAACAGAGCTACCATGTCTGTCATGTCTTAGGAGCTAGAAACAGAGCTACCATGTCTGTCATCTTAGGAGCTAGAAACAGAGCTACCATGTCTGTCATCTTAGGAGCTAGAAACAGAGCTACCATGTCTGTCATGTCTTAGTAGCTAGAAGCAGAGCTACCATGTCTGTCATCTTAGGAGCTAGAAACACTGATACCATGTCTGTCATGTCTTAGGAGCTAGAAGCAGAGCTACCATGTCTGTCATCTTAGGAGCTAGAAACAGAGCTACCATGTCTGTCATGTCTTAGGAGCTAGAAGCAGAGCTACCATGTCTGTCATCTTAGGAGCTAGAAGCAGAGCTACCATGTCTGTCATGTCTTGGGAGCTAGAAACACTGCTACCATGTCTGTCATCTTAGGAGCTAGAAACAGAGCTACCAGGTCTGTCATCTTAGGAGCTAGAAACAGAGCTACTATGTCTGTCATCTTAGGAGCTAGAAACAGAGCTACCATGTCTGTCATCTTAGGAGCTAGAAGCAGAGCTACCATGTCTGTCATCTTAGGAGCTAGAAACAGAGCTACCAGGTCTGTCATCTTAGGAGCTAGAAACAGAGCTACTATGTCTGTCATCTTAGAGGCTAGAAACAGAGCTACCATGTCTGTCATGTTTTAGGAGCTAGAAGCAGAGCTACCAGGTCTGTCATCTTAGGAGCTAGAAACAGAACTACCATGTCTGTCATGTCTTAGGAGCTAGAAACAGAGCTACCAGGTCTGTCATCTTAGGAGCTAGAAACAGAGCTACCAGGTCTGTCATGTCTTAGGAGCTAGAAGCAGAGCTACCAGGTCTGTCATCTTAGGAGCTAGAAACAGAGCTACCATGTCTGTCATGTCTTAGGAGCTAGAAACAGAGCTGTCATGTCTTAGGAGCTAGAAACAGAACTACCATGTCTGTCATGTCTTAGGAGCTAGAAACAGAGCTGTCATGTCTTAGGAGCTAGAAACAGAACTGTCATGTCTTAGGAGCTAGAAGCAGAGCTACCATGTCTGTCATCTTAGGAGCTAGAAGAAGAGCTACCATGTCTGTCATCTTAGGAGCTAGAAACAGAGCTACCATGTCTGTCATGTCTTAGGAGCTAGAAGCAGAGCTACCATGTCTGTCATGTCTTAGGAGCTAGAAACAGAGTTGTCATGTCTGTCATGTCTTAGGAGCTAGAAGCAGACCTACCATGTCTGTCATGTCTTAGGAGCTAGAAGCAGAGCTACCATGTCTGTCATGTCTTAGGAGCTAGAAACAGAGCTACCATGTCTGTCATGTCTTAGGAGCTAGAAACAGAGCTACCATGTCTGTCATGTCTTAGGAGCTAGAAGCAGAGCTACCATGTCTGTCATGTCTTAGGAGCTAGAAACAGAGCTACCATGTCTGTCATGTCTTAGGGGCTAGAAGCAGAGCTACCATGTCTGTCATCTTAGGAGCTAGAAGCAGAGCTTCCATGTCTATCATGTCTTAGGAGCTAGAAACAGAGCTACCATGTCTGTCATGTCTTAGGAGCTAGAAACAGAGCTACCAGGTCTGTCATCTTAGGAGCTAGAAGCAGAGCTACCATGTCTGTCATCTTAGGAGCTAGAAACACTGATACCATGTCTGTCATCTTAGGAGCTAGAAACAGAACTGTCATGTCTTAGGAGCTAGAAACAGAACTGTCATGTCTTAGGAGCTAGAAGCAGAGCTACCATGTCTGTCATCTTAGGAGCTAGAAACACTGATACCATGTCTGTCATGTCTTAGGAGCTAGAAGCAGAGCTACCATGTCTGTCATGTCTTAGGAGCTAGAAACAGAGCTACCATGTCTGTCATCTTAGGAGCTAGAAACAGAGCTTCCATGTCTGTCATCTTAGGAGCTAGAAGCAGAGCTACCATGTCTGTCATCTTAGGAGCTAGAAACAGAGCTACCAGGTCTGTCATCTTAGGAGCTAGAAACAGAGCTTCCATGTCTGTCATCTTAGGAGCTAGAAACAGAGCTACCATGTCTGTCATCTTAGGAGCTAGAAACAGAGCTACCATGTCTGTCATCTTAGGAGCTAGAAACAGAGCTACCATGTCTGTCATCTTAGGAGCTAGAAACAGAGCTACCATGTCTGTCATCTTAGGAGCTAGAAGCAGAAATACTATGTCTGTCATGTTATGAGCTAGAAACAGAGCTACCATGTCTGTCATCTTAGTAGCTAGAAACAGTGCTACCGTGTCTGTCATCTTAGGAGCTAGAAACACTGATACCATGTCTGTCATGTCTTAGGAGCTAGAAACAGAGCTGTCATGTCTTAGGAGCTAGAAACAGAACTGTCATGTCTTAGGAGCTAGAAACAGAACTGTCATGTCTTAGGAGCTAGAAGCAGAGCTACCATGTCTGTCATCTTAGGAGCTAGAAGCAGAGCTACCATGTCTGTCATGTCTTAGGAGCTAGAAGCAGAGCTACCATGTCTGTCATGTCTTAGGAGCTAGAAGCAGAGCTACCATGTCTGTCATGTCTTAGGAGCTAGAAACAGAGCTGTCATGTCTTAGGAGCTAGAAACAGAACTGTCATGTCTTAGGAGCTAGAAGCAGAGCTACCATGTCTGTCATCTTAGGAGCTAGAAGCAGAGCTACCATGTCTGTCATCTTAGGAGCTAGAAACACTGATACCATGTCTGTCATGTCTTAGGAGCTAGAAGCAGAGCTACCATGTCTGTCATGTCTTAGGAGCTAGAAGCAGAGCTACCATGTCTGTCATGTCTTAGGAGCTAGAAACAGAGCTACCATGTCTGTCATCTTAGGAGCTAGAAACAGAGCTACCAGGTCTGTCATCTTAGGAGCTAGAAACAGAGCTTCCATGTCTATCATGTCTTAGGAGCTAGAAGCAGAGCTACCATGTCTGTCATGTCTTAGGAGCTAGAAGCAGAGCTACATGTCTGTCATGTCTTAGGAGCTAGAAACAGAGCTACCATGTCTGTCATCTTAGGAGCTAGAAACAGAGCTACCATGTCTGTCATCTTAGGAGCTAGAAGCAGAGCTACCAGGTCTGTCATCTTAGGAGCTAGAAACAGAGCTACCAGGTCTGTCATCTTAGGAGCTAGAAACAGAGCTACTATGTCTGTCATCTTAGGAGCTAGAAACAGAGCTACCATGTCTGTCATCTTAGGAGCTAGAAGCAGAGCTACCATGTCTGTCATCTTAGGAGCTAGAAACAGAACTGTCATGTCTTAGGAGCTAGAAACAGAGCTTCCATGTCTGTCATCTTAGGTGCTAGAAGCAGAGCTACCATGTCTGTCATCTTAGGAGCTAGAAACAGAGCTACCATGTCTGTCATGTCTTAGGAGCTAGAAGCAGAGCTTGTCACGGTTCAGACAGACGACCAGAGGACCACAATTGCGTCACACCAGAAAGTTTATTAAACTTAAGGGAAAAGGGAAGTAGGGAGTGAATGAAGGCTCCAGGGGTAACAGGGATCCCGTCCAATGTGCTGGGTCTGTGCCCCCCCCAGTGGCAGCGATGCGTCCTATGAAGCCGGTGGTGGGTGGTCCAGAAGTCCTGGGGGGGGGGAGACACAGACACAACAGGGCGGAATGAAACAAGGCAGCAGTACAGTTCAAGGGAAATCCAAAATACGTAGTAGCAAGGCAGAAGGCTGGTCAGAGTTACCGGGATTGAAGAGTAGTCAGGAGTCGTAATAGCAGAAGCAGGTCTGGATCTCCTGAGGCAGAAGAGTATCCAAAAACAGGCAGGTCCGGGGTCACAAAACCAGGGTGAGCCAGAAGCGCGAGCAAACAGGTTCCGGGTGTGAGCTTTGCAGACGATCTGACACCGGAGAGCTGAAAGACAGGGCCTTAAATACTGGGAGAGGTAGTGGGTAATGCAGCGCAGCTGGCAGAGTAATTAGAGCAGAGCAGAGCAGGGACAGGTGGAGCTAGTTAGGCTGAGTAGAGAGAGTGGTGAGCAGAGTGGAAGACAATTAAGGTGGTAACCCGGTGGAGTGAGAGGCCCATGACAGAACCCCCCCCCCAAGGGACGGCCCCAGAAGTCCCAAGAGCAACACCACGCCGGGCGGGAGGAGGGGAGCCGGAGGAGGGCTAGAACTCCTCCGAACGGTCCGAGTGAACGTCCTCATCCTCGGAGGAAGCCGGAGGGCCGTGGTCGGGAGATGGGACAGGTCCCGAGACAGGATCAGGCACAGGACAGGAAGCCGAGCGGGCAGGACGGTTAGGGACCCCTCTGGGGCGGCCCCTACGGATTGCAGGTTGATCAGGATGCCGTTGGTGGAAAGCGGTGATGAGAGTCCTATCCACAATCCGACTAGCTGGCACCCAGGTCCTCTCCTCAGGTCCATAGCCCTCCCAGTCAATGAGGTACTGGAGACCCCTACCCCTCCGTCTGGACCGAAGCAGGCGGCGGACGGTGTAAACCAGACCACCATCGACGAGCCGTGGAGGAGGAGGACCCGGCTCAGCAGGGACCAGCGGACTCTCATGGATGGGCTTAATCTTAGACACATGGAAAGTGGGGTGCACCCTCAGGGAATTAGGCAGTTGGAGCCGGACAGCAGTTGGGCTAATCACTCTTATGATAGGGAATGGGCCAATGAACCGAGGTGCCAGCTTCTGCGACTCCACCCTGAGTGGCAGGTTCTTCGATGACAACCACACCCTTTGACCAACATGGTAGGTGGGAGCAGGAATTCTCCGACGGTTGGCCCCGGTAGTGTAGCTGGCAACGGATCTGAGGAGTGTGGCTCGGGCTTGTGACCAGGTGCGGCGACATCGACGGGCAAAAGCAAGTGCAGATGGGCAAGTAACCTCCTCTTCCTGGCTGGCAAATAGAGGAGGCTGGTATCCATAAACACATTGGAAAGGGGACATACCGATGGCCGAGCAGGTCAGAGAATTGTGTGCGTACTCCACCCATGTCAATTGCTGCGACCAGGAGTGGGGGTTGCGTGAAGTCATGCATCGTAGTGCCTTCTCGAGCTCCTGATTAGCCCGCTCTGACTGCCCATTGGATTGGGGATGGAATCCGGAAGTCAGACTGACTGTGGCTCCCAGCAGGTGACAGAACTCCTTCCAAAAAGCGGAGGAGAATTGTGGACCACGGTCAGAAACTACATCCCTTGGCAGTCCGTGGATCCGGAAGACGTGTTCCAGGACCACCTGGGCGGTCTCCTTGGCGGTTGGGAGCTTGGGGAGGGGAATGAAGTGTGCCATCTTGCTGAAACGGTCAACGATGGTGAGAATGACGGTCATGCCCCTTGAAGGGGGCAGCCCTGTGACAAAGTCAAGGGCGATGTGAGACCAGGGACGTCTGGGCACAGGCAGGGGCTGCAGCAATCCGGCTGGGGGCTGGCAGGACGACTTGTGTTGGTTGCAGATGGGGCAGGCTTGGACGAATTCCCGTACATCCTTCCTCAGAGAGGGCCACCAGAACCTCTGGGCGAGCAGGTTGTAAGTGCGGGTGGAGCCAGGGTGACAAGCTAGGCGGGAGTCATGTCCCCACTGAACGACCTGGGACCTCAGGTCTTCGGGGACAAAAAGGCGGTCAGCTGGGCAAGTGCTGGGACCTGGCTGGTTACGGAGAGCCTCCAGCACCTGTTCCTCAACAGCCCAGGTCAGAGCTGCAACGATGCAGGGACTTGGCAGAATCGACACAGGGTCCTTGGAGGGGGTGTCATCCTTCTGGAATTGACGGGAGAGGGCGTCTGGCTTGGTGTTGCGTGATCCAGGCCGGTATGACAGAGTGAAATTAAACCTGGTGAAGAACAGGGCCCAGCGGGACTGCCTGGAGTTCAACCGTTTGGCCGTGCGGATGTACTCCAAGTTCTTATGATCGGTCCAAACGAGAAATGGAATGGTGGACCCCTCCAGCCAGTGACGCCACTCCTCCAAGGCAAGCTTCACAGCCAGCAGCTCACGGTTCCCTATGTCGTAATTGCACTCAGAGGGGGACAACCGACGTGAGAAAAAGGCACAGGGATGGAGCTTCCTATCCTCCGCAGCCCACTGAGAAATCACAGCACCAACTCCCACATCCGAGGCGTCCACCTCCACAATGAATTGCCGGTCCACATCAGGCATCTGGAGGATGGGAGCGGAGGTGAACCTCACCTTGAGGGTACTGAAGGCTTTGTCGGCTGCTGGGGTCCAGGTGAAGGGTTGCTTGGTGCTGGTTAGAGCAGTGAGAGGGGCAGCAACGGTACTGTAGTTCCGGATAAACTTCCTATAGAAGTTAGCAAACCCCAGAAACTGTTGCAGCTTCTTTCTGTTCTCCGGAACTGGCCATGAAGTGACTGCTGATACTTTGGCAGGATCCATTTGGATACTTCCCTCTGCCACTATGTACCCCAGGAAGGCCACTGTCTTGACGTGAAACTCACATTTCTCTGCCTTGGCGTAGAGGGAATTCTCCAGAAGACGATGAAGGACTTGCTGGACATGGCGGGTGTGTTCAGACAGGTCTCTGGAGTAGATTAAGATGTCATCCAGGTAAACGAAGACAAACTTGTTTAACATGTCCCGCAGTACATCATTCACTAGAGCCTGGAACACAGCAGGAGCATTGGTGAGGCCAAAAGGCATAACCAGATACTCGTAGTGGCCTGTTGGTGTATTGAATGCGGTTTTCCATTCATCTCCCTCCCGGATCCGCACTAGGTGGTAAGCGTTTCTGAGATCCAACTTGGTAAAAACAGTGGCTCCCTGGAGCAACTCAAAAGCAGAGGTGAGCAGAGGCAGAGGGTAACGGTTTTTCACTGTGATGTCGTTGAGTCCCCTGTAGTCGATGCAGGGGCGAAGAGATCCGTCCTTCTTCCCCACAAAGAAGAAGCCAGCACCAGCAGGAGATGAAGATGAACGGATTAATCCTGCGGACAGAGAGCCATTGATGTAGTCCTCCATGGACTTTCTTTCAGGAGCAGACAACGAATAAAGACGACCCCTTGGAGGAGCTGTTCCAGGGAGGAGGTCGATGGCACAGTCGTACGGTCGGTGAGGGGGCAGAGATGTGGCTCTTGCTTTGTTAAACACCTCTCTGAGACCATGGTAGCATTCTGGGACATTGGAGAGGTCAGGAGCGGAGTTAGTAGGTACTGGCCGAGGGGGGTAGTGCGGCAGCAAGCAGGCAGGTTCGGTGGCAGTCCTCTCCCCACTCCCTGATCACCCCGGTCACCCAGTCGAGCTGAGGGTTGTGCCGGCGGAGCCATGGGTAACCCAGGATGAGGGGTTGGCCTGGAGAGGGGAGCAGGTGAAACTGGATAGTTTCTTGATGGTTTCCGGACAGACCCATCGAGACCGGGGCTGTGACATGAGTGACCGATCCGAGTAAGTGTCCGTCCAGTGCCCGGGCAGGAATAGGAGGTGTCAAACGGAGGTTCTCCAGTCCCAGTTGGCGTGCCAGCTTGATGTCCATTATGTTGGCTTCGGCGCCAGAATCCACCAGAGCAGCCAGGGTGTGAGTTGAGTCAGAGAGGCGGAGGTGAACTTGCAGCAGGGGTTTGCGGTCGGAGGACTGGATGGTCATTGAACTCAACCGGACTCCCCCTATGCCCGGTGAGCTTCGGCCCTTTAAAGGGCAGGTTACCACACGATGTCCATCACCTCCACAATAGAGGCAGAGGTTTGAGGTGAAGCGGCGCTGGCGCTCTGCAGGAGTGAGAGAGGCTCGCCCAATCTCCATAGGCTCAGACTGATCAAGCTGACCTGGGTGAGTGGCAGTAGATGACAGGAGCCCAGTCGGATCTCTCCGAATGCCGGTAGTAGGTGGACCTTGGCGCCCCCTCTCACGACGACGGGTCTGTATCCTTCTGTCGATCCTGACAGTCAGTGCGATGGCTTCATCAAGAGTGGAAGGCAGTTCATGGGAGACCAACTCGTCCTTGATATAGTCAGCCAAACTATGGAAGAACGCGTCCACCAACGATGGTGTGTTCCAAGAACTTCGTCTAGCCAGGGTTCGGAAGTCGATGGAATGGTCTGCGACTGTACGTCTGCCTTGTCGAATACTGAACAGTTCACGAGACGCCTCTGCGGTGGGTGAATCCAGGTCAAACACCTTCAGCATCTCCTCAGCAAACAGGTCGAAGGTTGCACATGCGGGGGTTTGACGTTCGAACTCTGCTGTTCCCCAGAGTCGAGCTCTGCCCGTCAGGTGAGTGATGGCATACCCAACTTTAGCCCCCTCCGTGGCGAAGGTCCTTGGCTGCAAGGAGAACTGAAGTCGGCAGCTAGTCAGGAATGGCCGGACCTGGGTTGAATCGCCGTTGAACCGCTCGGGGTTTCCAATCTTGGGTTCCGGAGCCGCGGCTGCAATGACCGGGGCAGGTAACTCGGGGCCAGGGCTGGTGGGCAGACTGGCTGGGGTAAGGTTGGTGAGGAGTTGAATGATCATGGCGAGTTGTTGTTGCTGCTGCTGGAACTGCTGCTCATGCTCATCGGTTTCCATGTCGGGGAAAGTGTGCGCTGAGTCCATAAGGGTCAGATCGTACTGTCACGGTTCAGACAGACGACCAGAGGACCACAATTGCGTCACACCAGAAAGTTTATTAAACTTAAGGGAAAAGGGAAGTAGGGAGTGAATGAAGGCTCCAGGGGTAACAGGGATCCCGTCCAATGTGCTGGGTCTGTGCCCCCCCCAGTGGCAGCGATGCGTCCTATGAAGCCGGTGGTGGGTGGTCCAGAAGTCCTGGGGGGGGGGAGACACAGACACAACAGGGCGGAATGAAACAAGGCAGCAGTACAGTTCAAGGGAAATCCAAAATACGTAGTAGCAAGGCAGAAGGCTGGTCAGAGTTACCGGGATTGAAGAGTAGTCAGGAGTCGTAATAGCAGAAGCAGGTCTGGATCTCCTGAGGCAGAAGAGTATCCAAAAACAGGCAGGTCCGGGGTCACAAAACCAGGGTGAGCCAGAAGCGCGAGCAAACAGGTTCCGGGTGTGAGCTTTGCAGACGATCTGACACCGGAGAGCTGAAAGACAGGGCCTTAAATACTGGGAGAGGTAGTGGGTAATGCAGCGCAGCTGGCAGAGTAATTAGAGCAGAGCAGAGCAGGGACAGGTGGAGCTAGTTAGGCTGAGTAGAGAGAGTGGTGAGCAGAGTGGAAGACAATTAAGGTGGTAACCCGGTGGAGTGAGAGGCCCATGACAGAGCTACCATGTCTGTCATGTCTTAGGAGCTAGAAGCAGAGCTACCATGTCTGTAATCTTAGGAGCTATAATCAGAACTACCATGTCTGTCATGTCTTAGGAGCTAGAAACACTGCTACCATGTCTGTCATCTTAGGAGCTAGAAACAGAGCTACCAGGTCTGTCATCTTAGGAGCTAGAAACAGAGCTACTATGTCTGTCATCTTAGGAGCTAGAAACAGAGCTACCATGTCTGTCATCTTAGGAGCTAGAAGCAGAGCTACCATGTCTGTCATCTTAGGAGCTAGAAACAGAGCTAGCAGGTCTGTCATCTTAGGAGCTAGAAACAGAGCTACTATGTCTGTCATCTTAGGAGCTAGAAGCAGAGCTACCAGGTCTGTCATCTTAGGAGCTAGAAGCAGAGCTACCATGTCTGTCATCTTAGGAGCTAAATTAGGGCTAACTGATACCATGTCTGTCATCTTAGGAGCTAGAAACAGAGCTACCAGGTCTGTCATCTTAGGAGCTAGAAACAGAGCTACTATGTCTGTCATCTTAGGAGCTAGAAACAGAGCTACCATGTCTGTCATCTTAGGAGCTAGAAGCAGAGCTACCATGTCTGTCATCTTAGGAGCTAGAAACAGAACTGTCATGTCTTAGGAGCTAGAAACAGAGCTTCCATGTCTGTCATCTTAGGAGCTAGAAGCAGAGCTACCATGTCTGTCATCTTAGGAGCTAGAAACAGAGCTACCATGTCTGTCATGTCTTAGGAGCTAGAAGCAGAGCTACCATGTCTGTCATGTCTTAGGAGCTAGAAACAGAGCTACTATGTCTGTCATCTTAGGAGCTAGAAGCAGAGCTACCATGTCTGTCATCTTAGGAGCTAGAAACAGAGCTACCATGTCTGTCATCTTAGGAGCTATAAGCAGAACTACCATGTCTGTCATGTCTTAGGAGCTAGAAACACTGCTACCATGTCTGTCATCTTAGGAGCTAGAAACAGAGCTACCAGGTCTGTCATCTAAGGAGCTAGAAACAGAGCTACTATGTCTGTCATCTTAGGAGCTAGAAACAGAGCTACCATGTCTGTCATCTTAGGAGCTAGAAGCAGAGCTACCATTTCTGTCATCTTAGGAGCTAGAAACAGAGCTACCATGTCTGTCATGTCTTAGGAGCTAGAAACAGAGCTACCATGTCTGTCATCTAAGGAGCTAGAAACAGAGCTACCATGTCTGTCATCTTAGGAGCTAGAAGCAGAGCTACCATGTCTGTCATCTTAGGAGCTAGAAACAGAGCTACCATGTCTGTCATGTCTTAGGAGCTAGAAGCAGAGCTACCATGTCTGTCATCTTAGGAGCTAGAAGCCAGAGCTACCATGTCTGTCATTCTTAGGAGCTAGAAAACAGAGCTACCCATGTCTGTCATGTCTTAGGAGCTAGAAACAGAGCTACCAGGTCTGTCATCTTAGGAGCTAGAAACAGACTACTAATGTCTGTCATCTTAGGGAGCTAGAAGCAGAGCTACCATGTCTGTCTGTCATCTTAGGAGCTAGAAGCAGCTTAGGAGCTAGAAAACAGAGGCTTCCATGTCTGTCATCTTAGGAGCTAGAAACAGAGCTACCATGTCTGTCATCTTAGGAGCTAGAAACAGAGCTACCATGTCTGTCATCTTAGGAGCTAGATACAGAGCTACCATGTCTGTCATCTTAGGAGCTAGAAAGCAGAGCTACCAGGTCTGTCATCTTAGGAGCTAGAAACAGGAGCTACATGTCTGTCATCTTAGGAGCTAGAAGCAGAGCTACCATGTCTGTCATCTTAGGAGCTAGAAACAGAGCTACCATGTCCTGTCATCTTAGGAGCTAGAAACAGTGCTACCATGTCTGTCCATCTTAGGAGCTAGAAACACTGATACCATGTCTGTCATGTCTTAGGAGCTAGAAGCAGAGCTACCATGTCTGTCATCTTAGGAGCTAGAAACAGAGCTACCATGTCTGTCATCTTAGGAGCTAGAAGCAGAGCTACCAGGTCTGTCATCTTAGGAGCTAGAAACAGAGCTACCATGTCTGTCATCTTAGGAGCTAGAAACAGAGCTACTATGTCTGTCATCTTAGGAGCTAGAAACAGAGCTACCATGTCTGTCATCTTAGGAGCTAGAAGCAGAGCTACCATGTCTGTCATCTTAGGAGCTAGAAACAGAACTGTCATGTCTTAGGAGTTAGAAACAGAGCTTCCATGTCTGTCATCTTAGGTGCTAGAAGCAGAGCTACCATGTCTGTCATCTTAGGAGCTAGAAACAGAGCTACCATGTCTGTCATGTCTTAGGAGCTAGAAACACTGCTACCATGTCTGTCATCTTAGGAGCTAGAAACAGAGCTACCAGGTCTGTCATCTTAGGAGCTAGAAACAGAGCTACTATGTCTGTCATCTTAGGAGCTAGAAACAGAGCTACCATGTCTGTCATCTTAGGAGCTAGAAGCAGAGCTACCATGTCTGTCATCTTAGGAGCTAGAAACAGAACTGTCATGTCTTAGGAGCTAGAAACAGAGCTTCCATGTCTGTCATCTTAGGAGCTAGAAGCAGAGCTACCATGTCTGTCATCTTAGGAGCTAGAAACAGAGCTACTATGTCTGTCATCTTAGGAGCTAGAAACAGAGCTACCATGTCTGTCATCTTAGGAGCTAGAAGCAGAGCTACCATGTCTGTCATCTTAGGAGCTAGAAACAGAACTGTCATGTCTTAGGAGCTAGAAACAGAGCTTCCATGTCTGTCATGTCTTAGGAGCTAGAAACAGAGCTACCAGGTCTGTCATCTTAGGAGCTAGAAGCAGAGCTACCATGTCTGTCATGTCTTAGGAGCTAGAAACAGAGCTACCATGTCTGTCATCTTAGGAGCTAGAAGCAGAGCTACCATGTCTGTCATCTTAGGGAGCTAGAAGCAGAGCTACATGTCATGTCCTTAGGAGCTAGAAAACAGAGCTTCCATGTCTGTCATCTTAGGAGCTAGAAGCAGAGCTACCATGTCTGTCATCTTAGGAGCTAGAAACAGAGCTACCATGTCCTGTCATCTTAGGAGCTAGAAAGCAGAGCTACCATGTCTGTCATCTTAGGAGCTAGAAACAGAGCTACCATGTCTGTCATCTTAGGAGCTAGAAACAGAAGCTACCATGTCGTCATCTTAGGAGCTAGAAACAGAGCTACCATGTCTGTCATGTCTTAGGAGCTAGAAACAGAGCTACCATGTCTGTCATCTTAGGAGCTAGAAGCAGAGCTACCATGTCTGTCATGTCTTAGGAGCTAGAAACAGAGCTACCATGTCTGTCATCTTAGGAGCTAGAAACAGAGCTACCATGTCTGTCATCTTAGGAGCTAGAAGCAGAGCTACCATGTCTGTCATCTTAGGAGCTAGAAACAGAGCTACCAGGTCTGTCATCTTAGGAGCTAGAAAGCAGAGCTACCCTATGTCCTGTCATTCTAGGAGCTAGAAACAGAGCTACCATGTCTGTCATCTTAGGAGCTAGAAACAGAGCTACCATGTCTGTCATCTTAGGAGCTAGAAGCAGAGCTACCATGTCTGTCATGTTATGAGCTAGAAACAGAGCTACCATGTCTGTCATGTCTTAGGAGCTAGAAACAGAGCTACCATGTCTGTCATCTTAGGAGCTAGAAGCAGAGCTACCATGTCTGTCATCTTAGGAGCTAGAAACAGAGCTACTATGTCTGTCATCTTAGGAGCTAGAAACAGAGCTACCATGTCTGTCATCTTAGGAGCTAGAAGCAGAGCTACCATGTCTGTCATCTTAGGAGCTAGAAACAGAACTGTCATGTCTTAGGAGCTAGAAACAGAGCTTCCATGTCTGTCATGTCTTAGGAGCTAGAAACAGAGCTACCAGGTCTGTCATCTTAGGAGCTAGAAGCAGAGCTACCATGTCTGTCATGTCTTAGGAGCTAGAAACAGAGCTACCATGTCTGTCATCTTAGGAGCTAGAAGCAGAGCTACCATGTCTGTCATCTTAGGAGCTAGAAACAGAACTGTCATGTCTTAGGAGCTAGAAACAGAGCTTCCATGTCTGTCATCTTAGGAGCTAGAAACAGAGCTACCATGTCTGTCATCTTAGGAGCTAGAAACAGAGCTACTATGTCTGTCATCTTAGGAGCTAGAAACAGAGCTACCATGTCTGTCATCTTAGGAGCTAGAAGCAGAGCTACCATGTCTGTCATCTTAGGAGCTAGAAACAGAACTGTCATGTCTTAGGAGCTAGAAACAGAGCTTCCATGTCTGTCATGTCTTAGGAGCTAGAAACAGAGCTACCAGGTCTGTCATCTTAGGAGCTAGAAGCAGAGCTACCATGTCTGTCATGTCTTAGGAGCTAGAAACAGAGCTACCATGTCTGTCATCTTAGGAGCTAGAAGCAGAGCTACCATGTCTGTCATCTTAGGAGCTAGAAACAGAACTGTCATGTCTTAGGAGCTAGAAACAGAGCTACCATGTCTGTCATCTTAGGAGCTAGAAACAGAGCTACCATGTCTGTCATCTTAGGAGCTAGAAGCAGAGCTACCATGTCTGTCATGTTATGAGCTAGAAACTGAGTTGTCATGTCTTAGGAGCTAGAAACAGAACTGTCATGTCTTAGGAGCTAGAAGCAGAGCTACCATGTCTGTCATCTTAGGAGCTAGAAGCAGAGCTACCATGTCTGTCATGTCTTAGGAGCTAGAAGCAGAGCTACCATGTCTGTCATCTTAGGAGCTAGAAGCAGAATTACCATGTCTGTCATGTCTTAGGAGCTAGAAACACTGCTACCATGTCTGTCATCTTAGGAGCTAGAAACAGAGCTACCAGGTCTGTCATCTTAGGAGCTAGAAACAGAGCTACTATGTCTGTCATCTTAGGAGCTAGAAACAGAGCTACCATGTCTGTCATCTTAGGAGCTAGAAGCAGAGCTACCATGTCTGTCATCTTAGGAGCTAGAAGCAGAGCTACCATGTCTGTCATCTTAGGAGCTAGAAACAGAGCTACCATGTCTGTCATGTCTTAGTAGCTAGAAGCAGAGCTACCATGTCTGTCATCTTAGGAGCTAGAAACACTGATACCATGTCTGTCATGTCTTAGGAGCTAGAAGCAGAGCTACCATGTCTGTCATCTTAGGAGCTAGAAACAGAGCTACCATGTCTGTCATGTCTTAGGAGCTAGAAGCAGAGCTACCATGTCTGTCATCTTAGGAGCTAGAAGCAGAGCTACCATGTCTGTCATCTTAGGAGCTAGAAACAGAGCTACCAGGTCTGTCATCTTAGGAGCTAGAAACAGAGCTACTATGTCTGTCATCTTAGGAGCTAGAAACAGAGCTACCATGTCTGTCATCTTAGGAGCTAGAAGCAGAGCTACCATGTCTGTCATCTTAGGAGCTAGAAACAGAACTGTCATGTCTTAGGAGCTAGAAACAGAGCTACCATGTCTGTCATCTTAGGAGCTAGAAACAGAGCTACCATGTCTGTCATCTTAGGAGCTAGAAGCAGAGCTACCATGTCTGTCATGTCTTAGGAGCTAGAAACAGAGCTACCATGTCTGTCATCTTAGGAGCTAGAAGCAGAGCTACCATGTCTGTCATCTTAGGAGCTAGAAGCAGAGCTGTCATGTCTTAGGAGCTAGAAACAGAACTGTCATGTCTTAGGAGCTAGAAGCAGAGCTACCAGGTCTGTCATCTTAGGAGCTAGAAACACTGATACCATGTCTGTCATGTCTTAGGAGCTAGAAACAGAGCTACCATGTCTGTCATGTCTTAGGAGCTAGAAACAGAGCTACCATGTCTGTCATGTCTTAGGAGCTAGAAACAGAGCTACCAGGTCTGTCATCTTAGGAGCTAGAAACAGAGCTACCATGTCTGTCATCTTAGGAGCTAGAAACAGAGCTACCAGGTCTGTCATCTTAGGAGCTAGAAACAGAGCTTCCATGTCTATCATGTCTTAGGAGCTAGAAGCAGACCTACCATGTCTGTCATGTCTTAGGAGCTAGAAGCAGAGCTACCATGTCTGTCATGTCTTAGGAGCTAGAAACAGAGCTACCAGGTCTGTCAGTCTTAGGAGCTAGAAACAGAGCTACCATGTCTGTCATGTCTTAGGAGCTAGAAGCAGAGCTACCATGTCTGTCATGTCTTAGGAGCTAGAAACAGAGCTACCATGTCTGTCATGTCTTAGGAGCTAGAAGCAGAGCTACCATGTCTGTCATCTTAGGAGCTAGAAGCAGAGCTACCATGTCTGTCATCTTAGGAGCTAGAAGCAGAGCTACCATGTCTGTCATCTTAGGAGCTAGAAACAGAGCTACCATGTCTGTCATCTTAGGAGCTAGAAGCAGAGCTACCATGTCTGTCATCTTAGGAGCTAGAAGCAGAGCTACCATGTCTGTCATCTTAGGAGCTAGAAACAGAGCTACCATGTCTGTCATGTCTTAGGAGCTAGAAACAGAGCTACCATGTCTGTCATCTTAGGAGCTAGAAACAGAGCTACCATGTCTGTCATCTTAGGAGCTAGAAACAGAGCTACCATGTCTGTCATGTCTTAGGAGCTAGAAGCAGAGCTACCATGTCTGTCATCTTAGGAGCTAGAAGCAGAGCTACCATGTCTGTCATCTTAGGAGCTAGAAGCAGAGCTACCATGTCTGTCATCTTAGGAGCTAGAAACAGAGCTACCATTTCTGTCATCTTAGGAGCTAGAAGCAGAGCTACCATGTCTGTCATCTTAGGAGCTAGAAGCAGAGCTACCAGGTCTGTCATCTTAGGAGCTAGAAACAGAGCTACCATGTCTGTCATGTCTTAGGAGCTAGAAACACTGCTACCATGTCTGTCATCTTAGGAGCTAGAAGCAGGGCTACCAGGTCTGTCATCTTAGGAGCTAGAAGCAGAGCTACCATGTCTGTCATCTTAGGAGCTAGAAACAGAGCTACCATGTCTGTCATGTCTTAGGAGCTAGAAGCAGAGCTACCATGTCTGTCATGTCTTAGGAGCTAGAAGCAGAGCTTCCATGTCTGTCATGTTATGAGCTAGAAACTGAGTTGTCATGTCTTAGGAGCTAGAAACAGAGCTACTATGTCTGTCATCTTAGGAGCTAGAAACAGAGCTACCATGTCTGTCATCTTAGGAGCTAGAAGCAGAGCTACCATGTCTGTCATCTTAGGAGCTAGAAACAGAACTGTCATGTCTTAGGAGCTAGAAACAGAGCTTCCATGTCTGTCATGTCTTAGGAGCTAGAAACAGAGCTACCAGGTCTGTCATCTTAGGAGCTAGAAGCAGAGCTACCATGTCTGTCATGTCTTAGGAGCTAGAAACAGAGCTACCATGTCTGTCATCTTAGGAGCTAGAAGCAGAGCTACCATGTCTGTCATCTTAGGAGCTAGAAACAGAAATACTATGTCTGTCATGTCTTAGGAGCTAGAAACAGAGCTACCATGTCTGTCATCTTAGGAGCTAGAAACAGAGCTACCATGTCTGTCATCTTAGGAGCTAGAAGCAGAGCTACCATGTCTGTCATGTTATGAGCTAGAAACTGAGTTGTCATGTCTTAGGAGCTAGAAACAGAACTGTCATGTCTTAGGAGCTAGAAGCAGAGCTACCATGTCTGTCATCTTAGGAGCTAGAAGCAGAGCTACCATGTCTGTCATGTCTTAGGAGCTAGAAGCAGAGCTACCATGTCTGTCATCTTAGGAGCTAGAAGCAGAATTACCATGTCTGTCATGTCTTAGGAGCTAGAAACACTGCTACCATGTCTGTCATCTTAGGAGCTAGAAACAGAGCTACCAGGTCTGTCATCTTAGGAGCTAGAAACAGAGCTACTATGTCTGTCATCTTAGGAGCTAGAAACAGAGCTACCATGTCTGTCATCTTAGGAGCTAGAAGCAGAGCTACCATGTCTGTCATCTTAGGAGCTAGAAGCAGAGCTACCATGTCTGTCATCTTAGGAGCTAGAAACAGAGCTACCATGTCTGTCATGTCTTAGTAGCTAGAAGCAGAGCTACCATGTCTGTCATCTTAGGAGCTAGAAACACTGATACCATGTCTGTCATGTCTTAGGAGCTAGAAGCAGAGCTACCATGTCTGTCATCTTAGGAGCTAGAAACAGAGCTACCATGTCTGTCATGTCTTAGGAGCTAGAAGCAGAGCTACCATGTCTGTCATCTTAGGAGCTAGAAGCAGAGCTACCATGTCTGTCATCTTAGGAGCTAGAAACAGAGCTACCAGGTCTGTCATCTTAGGAGCTAGAAACAGAGCTACTATGTCTGTCATCTTAGGAGCTAGAAACAGAGCTACCATGTCTGTCATCTTAGGAGCTAGAAGCAGAGCTACCATGTCTGTCATCTTAGGAGCTAGAAACAGAACTGTCATGTCTTAGGAGCTAGAAACAGAGCTACCATGTCTGTCATCTTAGGAGCTAGAAACAGAGCTACCATGTCTGTCATCTTAGGAGCTAGAAGCAGAGCTACCATGTCTGTCATGTCTTAGGAGCTAGAAACAGAGCTACCATGTCTGTCATCTTAGGAGCTAGAAGCAGAGCTACCATGTCTGTCATCTTAGGAGCTAGAAGCAGAGCTGTCATGTCTTAGGAGCTAGAAACAGAACTGTCATGTCTTAGGAGCTAGAAGCAGAGCTACCAGGTCTGTCATCTTAGGAGCTAGAAACACTGATACCATGTCTGTCATGTCTTAGGAGCTAGAAACAGAGCTACCATGTCTGTCATGTCTTAGGAGCTAGAAACAGAGCTACCATGTCTGTCATGTCTTAGGAGCTAGAAACAGAGCTACCAGGTCTGTCATCTTAGGAGCTAGAAACAGAGCTACCATGTCTGTCATCTTAGGAGCTAGAAACAGAGCTACCAGGTCTGTCATCTTAGGAGCTAGAAACAGAGCTTCCATGTCTATCATGTCTTAGGAGCTAGAAGCAGACCTACCATGTCTGTCATGTCTTAGGAGCTAGAAGCAGAGCTACCATGTCTGTCATGTCTTAGGAGCTAGAAACAGAGCTACCATGTCTGTCATGTCTTAGGAGCTAGAAACAGAGCTACCATGTCTGTCATGTCTTAGGAGCTAGAAGCAGAGCTACCATGTCTGTCATGTCTTAGGAGCTAGAAACAGAGCTACCATGTCTGTCATGTCTTAGGGGCTAGAAGCAGAGCTACCATGTCTGTCATCTTAGGAGCTAGAAGCAGAGCTTCCATGTCTGTCATCTTAGGAGCTAGAAGCAGAGCTACCATGTCTGTCATCTTAGGAGCTAGAAACAGAGCTACCATTTCTGTCATCTTAGGAGCTAGAAGCAGAGCTACCATGTCTGTCATCTTAGGAGCTAGAAGCAGAGCTACCAGGTCTGTCATCTTAGGAGCTAGAAACAGAGCTACCATGTCTGTCATGTCTTAGGAGCTAGAAACACTGCTACCGTGTCTGTCATCTTAGGAGCTAGAAACAGAGCTACCATTTCTGTCATCTTAGGAGCTAGAAACAGAGCTACCATGTCTGTCATGTCTTAGGGGCTAGAAGCAGAGCTACCATGTCTGTCATCTTAGGAGCTAGAAGCAGAGCTTCCATGTCTGTCATCTTAGGAGCTAGAAGCAGAGCTACCATGTCTGTCATCTTAGGAGCTAGAAACAGAGCTACCATTTCTGTCATCTTAGGAGCTAGAAGCAGAGCTACCATGTCTGTCATCTTAGGAGCTAGAAGCAGAGCTACCAGGTCTGTCATCTTAGGAGCTAGAAACAGAGCTACCATGTCTGTCATGTCTTAGGAGCTAGAAACACTGCTACCATGTCTGTCATCTTAGGAGCTAGAAGCAGGGCTACCAGGTCTGTCATCTTAGGAGCTAGAAGCAGAGCTACCATGTCTGTCATCTTAGGAGCTAGAAACAGAGCTACCATGTCTGTCATGTCTTAGGAGCTAGAAGCAGAGCTACCATGTCTGTCATGTCTTAGGAGCTAGAAGCAGAGCTACCATGTCTGTCATCTTAGGAGCTAGAAACAGAGCTACCAGGTCTGTCATCTTAGGAGCTAGAAACAGAGCTACTATGTCTGTCATCTTAGGAGCTAGAAACAGAGCACCATGTCTGTCATCTTAGGAGCTAGAAGCAGAACTACCATGTCTGTCATGTCTTAGGAGCTAGAAGCAGAGCTACCATGTCTGTCATCTTAGGAGCTAGAAGCAGAGCTACCATGTCTGTCATGTCTTAGGAGCTAGAAGCAGAGCTGTCATGTCTTAGGAGCTAGAAACAGAACTGTCATGTCTTAGGAGCTAGAAACAGAGCTACCATGTCTGTCATCTTAGGAGCTAGAAGCAGAGCTACCATGTCTGTCATCTTAGGAGCTAGAAGCAGAGCTACCATGTCTGTCATCTTAGGAGCTAGAAGCAGAGCTACCATGTCTGTCATCTTAGGAGCTAGAAGCAGAGCTACCATGTCTGTCATGTCTTAGGAGCTAGAAACAGAGCTACCATGTCTGTCATCTTAGGAGCTAGAAACAGAGCTACCAGGTCTGTCATCTTAGGAGCTAGAAACAGAAATACTATGTCTGTCATCTTAGGAGCTAGAAGCAGAGCTACCATGTCTGTCATCTTAGGAGCTAGAAACAGAGCTACCAGGTCTGTCATGTCTTAGGAGCTAGAAACAGAGCTTCCATGTCTGTCATCTTAGGAGCTAGAAGCAGAGCTACCATGTCTGTCATCTTAGGAGCTAGAAAGCAGAGCTACCATGTCTGTCATCTTAGGAGCTAGAAACAGAGCTACTATGTCTGTCATCTTAGGAGCTAGAAACAGAGCTACCATGTCTGTCATCTTAGGAGCTAGAAGCAGAGCTACCATGTCTGTCATGTTATGAGCTAGAAACAGTGCTACCGTGTCTGTCATCTTAGGAGCTAGAAACACTGCTACCATGTCTGTCATGTCTTAGGAGCTAGAAGCAGAGCTACCATGTCTGTCATCTTAGGAGCTAGAAACAGAGCTACCATGTCTGTCATCTTAGGAGCTAGAAGCAGAGCTACCATGTCTGTCATCTTAGGAGCTAGAAACAGAGCTACCAGGTCTGTCATCTTAGGAGCTAGAAACAGAGCTACTATGTCTGTCATCTTAGGAGCTAGAAACAGAGCTACCATGTCTGTCATCTTAGGAGCTAGAAGCAGAGCTACCATGTCTGTCATCTTAGGAGCTAGAAACAGAACTGTCATGTCTTAGGAGCTAGAAACAGAGCTTCCATGTCTGTCATCTTAGGTGCTAGAAGCAGAGCTATCATGTCTGTCATCTTAGGAGCTAGAAACAGAGCTACCATGTCTGTCATGTCTTAGGAGCTAGAAGCAGAGCTACCATGTCTGTCATCTTAGGAGCTAGAAACAGAGCTACCATGTCTGTCATCTTAGGAGCTAGAAGCAGAGCTACCATGTCTGTCATCTTAGGAGCTAGAAACAGAACTGTCATGTCTTAGGAGCTAGAAACAGAGCTTCCATGTCTGTCATCTTAGGAGCTAGAAGCAGAGCTACCATGTCTGTCATCTTAGGAGCTAGAAACAGAGCTACTATGTCTGTCATCTTAGGAGCTAGAAACAGAGCTACCATGTCTGTCATCTTAGGAGCTAGAAGCAGAGCTACCATGTCTGTCATCTTAGGAGCTAGAAACAGAACTGTCATGTCTTAGGAGCTAGAAACAGAGCTTCCATGTCTGTCATGTCTTAGGAGCTAGAAACAGAGCTACCAGGTCTGTCATCTTAGGAGCTAGAAGCAGAGCTACCATGTCTGTCATGTCTTAGGAGCTAGAAACAGAGCTACCATGTCTGTCATCTTAGGAGCTAGAAGCAGAGCTACCATGTCTGTCATCTTAGGAGCTAGAAACAGAACTGTCATGTCTTAGGAGCTAGAAACAGAGCTTCCATGTCTGTCATGTTATGAGCTAGAAACTGAGTTGTCATGTCTTAGGAGCTAGAAACAGAGCTACTATGTCTGTCATCTTAGGAGCTAGAAACAGAGCTACCATGTCTGTCATCTTAGGAGCTAGAAGCAGAGCTACCATGTCTGTCATCTTAGGAGCTAGAAACAGAACTGTCATGTCTTAGGAGCTAGAAACAGAGCTTCCATGTCTGTCATGTCTTAGGAGCTAGAAACAGAGCTACCAGGTCTGTCATCTTAGGAGCTAGAAGCAGAGCTACCATGTCTGTCATCTTAGGAGCTAGAAACAGAGCTACTATGTCTGTCATCTTAGGAGCTAGAAACAGAGCTACCATGTCTGTCATCTTAGGAGCTAGAAGCAGAGCTACCATGTCTGTCATCTTAGGAGCTAGAAACAGAACTGTCATGTCTTAGGAGCTAGAAACAGAGCTTCCATGTCTGTCATGTCTTAGGAGCTAGAAACAGAGCTACCAGGTCTGTCATCTTAGGAGCTAGAAGCAGAGCTACCATGTCTGTCATGTCTTAGGAGCTAGAAACAGAGCTACCATGTCTGTCATCTTAGGAGCTAGAAGCAGAGCTACCATGTCTGTCATCTTAGGAGCTAGAAACAGAACTGTCATGTCTTAGGAGCTAGAAACAGAGCTTCCATGTCTGTCATGTTATGAGCTAGAAACTGAGTTGTCATGTCTTAGGAGCTAGAAACAGAGCTACTATGTCTGTCATCTTAGGAGCTAGAAACAGAGCTACCATGTCTGTCATCTTAGGAGCTAGAAGCAGAGCTACCATGTCTGTCATCTTAGGAGCTAGAAACAGAACTGTCATGTCTTAGGAGCTAGAAACAGAGCTTCCATGTCTGTCATGTCTTAGGAGCTAGAAACAGAGCTACCAGGTCTGTCATCTTAGGAGCTAGAAGCAGAGCTACCATGTCTGTCATGTCTTAGGAGCTAGAAACAGAGCTACCATGTCTGTCATCTTAGGAGCTAGAAGCAGAGCTACCATGTCTGTCATCTTAGGAGCTAGAAACAGAACTGTCATGTCTTCGGAGCTAGAAACAGAGCTACCATGTCTGTCATCTTAGGAGCTAGAAACAGAGCTACCATGTCTGTCATCTTAGGAGCTAGAAGCAGAGCTACCATGTCTGTCATGTTATGAGCTAGAAACTGAGTTGTCATGTCTTAGGAGCTAGAAACAGAACTGTCATGTCTTAGGAGCTAGAAGCAGAGCTACCATGTCTGTCATCTTAGGAGCTAGAAGCAGAGCTACCATGTCTGTCATGTCTTAGGAGCTAGAAGCAGAGCTACCATGTCTGTCATCTTAGGAGCTAGAAGCAGAATTACCATGTCTGTCATGTCTTAGGAGCTAGAAACACTGCTACCATGTCTGTCATCTTAGGAGCTAGAAACAGAGCTACCAGGTCTGTCATCTTAGGAGCTAGAAACAGAGCTACTATGTCTGTCATCTTAGGAGCTAGAAACAGAGCTACCATGTCTGTCATCTTAGGAGCTAGAAGCAGAGCTACCATGTCTGTCATCTTAGGAGCTAGAAGCAGAGCTACCATGTCTGTCATCTTAGGAGCTAGAAACAGAGCTACCATGTCTGTCATGTCTTAGTAGCTAGAAGCAGAGCTACCATGTCTGTCATCTTAGGAGCTAGAAACACTGATACCATGTCTGTCATGTCTTAGGAGCTAGAAGCAGAGCTACCATGTCTGTCATCTTAGGAGCTAGAAACAGAGCTACCATGTCTGTCATGTCTTAGGAGCTAGAAGCAGAGCTACCATGTCTGTCATCTTAGGAGCTAGAAGCAGAGCTACCATGTCTGTCATCTTAGGAGCTAGAAACAGAGCTACCAGGTCTGTCATCTTAGGAGCTAGAAACAGAGCTACTATGTCTGTCATCTTAGGAGCTAGAAACAGAGCTACCATGTCTGTCATCTTAGGAGCTAGAAGCAGAGCTACCATGTCTGTCATCTTAGGAGCTAGAAACAGAACTGTCATGTCTTAGGAGCTAGAAACAGAGCTACCATGTCTGTCATCTTAGGAGCTAGAAACAGAGCTACCATGTCTGTCATCTTAGGAGCTAGAAGCAGAGCTACCATGTCTGTCATGTCTTAGGAGCTAGAAACAGAGCTACCATGTCTGTCATCTTAGGAGCTAGAAGCAGAGCTACCATGTCTGTCATCTTAGGAGCTAGAAGCAGAGCTGTCATGTCTTAGGAGCTAGAAACAGAACTGTCATGTCTTAGGAGCTAGAAGCAGAGCTACCAGGTCTGTCATCTTAGGAGCTAGAAACACTGATACCATGTCTGTCATGTCTTAGGAGCTAGAAACAGAGCTACCATGTCTGTCATGTCTTAGGAGCTAGAAACAGAGCTACCATGTCTGTCATGTCTTAGGAGCTAGAAACAGAGCTACCAGGTCTGTCATCTTAGGAGCTAGAAACAGAGCTACCATGTCTGTCATCTTAGGAGCTAGAAACAGAGCTACCATGTCTGTCATCTTAGGAGCTAGAAACAGAGCTACCATGTCTGTCATCTTAGGAGCTAGAAACAGAGCTTCCATGTCTATCATGTCTTAGGAGCTAGAAGCAGACCTACCATGTCTGTCATGTCTTAGGAGCTAGAAGCAGAGCTACCATGTCTGTCATGTCTTAGGAGCTAGAAACAGAGCTACCATGTCTGTCATGTCTTAGGAGCTAGAAACAGAGCTACCATGTCTGTCATGTCTTAGGAGCTAGAAGCAGAGCTACCATGTCTGTCATGTCTTAGGAGCTAGAAACAGAGCTACCATGTCTGTCATGTCTTAGGGGCTAGAAGCAGAGCTACCATGTCTGTCATCTTAGGAGCTAGAAGCAGAGCTTCCATGTCTGTCATCTTAGGAGCTAGAAGCAGAGCTACCATGTCTGTCATCTTAGGAGCTAGAAACAGAGCTACCATTTCTGTCATCTTAGGAGCTAGAAGCAGAGCTACCATGTCTGTCATCTTAGGAGCTAGAAGCAGAGCTACCAGGTCTGTCATCTTAGGAGCTAGAAACAGAGCTACCATGTCTGTCATGTCTTAGGAGCTAGAAACACTGCTACCGTGTCTGTCATCTTAGGAGCTAGAAACAGAGCTACCATTTCTGTCATCTTAGGAGCTAGAAACAGAGCTACCATGTCTGTCATGTCTTAGGGGCTAGAAGCAGAGCTACCATGTCTGTCATCTTAGGAGCTAGAAGCAGAGCTTCCATGTCTGTCATCTTAGGAGCTAGAAGCAGAGCTACCATGTCTGTCATCTTAGGAGCTAGAAACAGAGCTACCATTTCTGTCATCTTAGGAGCTAGAAGCAGAGCTACCATGTCTGTCATCTTAGGAGCTAGAAGCAGAGCTACCAGGTCTGTCATCTTAGGAGCTAGAAACAGAGCTACCATGTCTGTCATGTCTTAGGAGCTAGAAACACTGCTACCATGTCTGTCATCTTAGGAGCTAGAAGCAGGGCTACCAGGTCTGTCATCTTAGGAGCTAGAAGCAGAGCTACCATGTCTGTCATCTTAGGAGCTAGAAACAGAGCTACCATGTCTGTCATGTCTTAGGAGCTAGAAGCAGAGCTACCATGTCTGTCATGTCTTAGGAGCTAGAAGCAGAGCTACCATGTCTGTCATCTTAGGAGCTAGAAACAGAGCTACCAGGTCTGTCATCTTAGGAGCTAGAAACAGAGCTACTATGTCTGTCATCTTAGGAGCTAGAAACAGAGCACCATGTCTGTCATCTTAGGAGCTAGAAGCAGAACTACCATGTCTGTCATGTCTTAGGAGCTAGAAGCAGAGCTACCATGTCTGTCATCTTAGGAGCTAGAAGCAGAGCTACCATGTCTGTCATGTCTTAGGAGCTAGAAGCAGAGCTGTCATGTCTTAGGAGCTAGAAACAGAACTGTCATGTCTTAGGAGCTAGAAACAGAGCTACCATGTCTGTCATCTTAGGAGCTAGAAGCAGAGCTACCATGTCTGTCATCTTAGGAGCTAGAAGCAGAGCTACCATGTCTGTCATCTTAGGAGCTAGAAGCAGAGCTACCATGTCTGTCATGTCTTAGGAGCTAGAAACAGAGTTGTCATGTCTGTCATCTTAGGAGCTAGAAACAGAGCTACCATGTCTGTCATGTCTTAGGAGCTAGAAACAGAGCTACCATGTCTGTCATGTCTTAGGAGCTAGAAGCAGAGCTACCATGTCTGTCATGTCTTAGGAGCTAGAAACAGAGCTACCAGGTCTGTCATCTTAGGAGCTAGAAGCAGAGCTACTATGTCTGTCATGTCTTAGGAGCTAGAAACAGAGCTTCCATGTCTGTCATGTTTTAGGAGCTAGAAACAGAGCTACCATGTCTGTCATGTCTTAGGAGCTAGAAACAGAGCTACCATGTCTGTCATCTTAGGAGCTAGAAACAGAGCTTCCATGTCTGTCATCTTAGGAGCTAGAAGCAGAGCTACCATGTCTGTCATCTTAGGAGCTAGAAACAGAGCTACCACGTCTGCGCCATCTTACTCAACAATCAGGATACCTAATAACCAGAGTAGTAGCAGCGTATGTGGAGAGAGAGAGAGACAGTGTGTGTGTGTGTGTGTGTGTGTGTGTTTTGGAGTGTGAGCGTATGTAGTGTGTGTGTGTGTGTGTTGGAGTGTCAGTGTAAATATTTGTGACTGTCCATAGAGTCAGTGTTTGATGAACTGTTCAGCAGTTTTTGGCTTGGGGGTAGAAACTGTTCAGGTACCTTTTGGTCCCAGACTTGGAGCTCCGGTAGCAGAGTTAACAGTCTATGGCTTGGGTTGCTGGGATCTTTAACAATTTTCCTGGCCTTCCTCTGACACCGCCTGGAATAGAGGTCCTCCTGAGATAGAAGAGATGCTTTCCATGTTAAGTCCTTGGTGATGTGGACATGGAGGAAATTGAAGCTCTCGACCTGCTACACTACAGCCCCGTCGATGTGGATGGGGATGTGCTGGCCCCTCCGTTTCCTGCAGTCCACGATCAGCTCCTTTGTTTTGTTGACTCACGATCAGCTCCTTTGTTTTGTAGACGTTGAGGGAGCGGTTGTTGTCCTGGCACAACAATTTTTATTTATTGAAAAATGTTTTGTCATTCAGCAGACGCTCTTATCCAGAGCGATTTACAGGAGCAATTAGGGTTAGGTGCCTTGCTCAAGGGCACATCGACAGATTTTTCACCTAGTCGTCTCAGCTCTGGGATTAGAACCAGCAACCTTTCGGTTACTGGCACAACGCTCTTAACCACTAAGCTACCTGCCACCTGACTTCCTCTGAAGCTGCAACTTCTCCTTGTTCGGGCAGGGTTCGGCGTTCGTAGGGTTTGGCGTTCGTCGTCACTGCCGCTCCTCATCTCATCATTCCATTTGTTTTGTCTTGTTTATTACGCACACCTGATCCCCTAATCAGTACCTGTATAAGTGTTCCATCTGCCCCCTTGTCTTTGTGTGTGATTGTTTTATTGTGGAGGATAGAGAAGCTCGGTGGAACTCTATGTATTTTGCCGGTGTATATCGCCGGGACATTTCCCCGTGTGCCTTGCATTTTGACGCATTACTGTGTGTTTCAGAATAAATTATGTTATTCTGTGATTTTCCCTCTTGTGCCTGACTCCTTCGAAATTACCTCATCACAGAATCACACACCCAGACATGGAGTCAGCAGGAGAGGAGCACCTGCCTGGAGTCTTGGCACATTCGCAAGAGTGTCAGGGTAGGTGTCTAGGTGTTTCCGTTGGTGCAACCATGGGTGGAAAGTCCAGACACTACCGCCACTGTGCGCATTCCCACCGAATACCTCGATTTGGTGCACGCGTTTTCCAACACGCAGGCGACCAAATTACCACCTCATTGGGCGGGGGATTGCGCGACAAACCTACAGGTAGATGCTTTGCCTCCCAGGAGTCATGTGTATCCCCTGTTGCAGGCTGAAACGGAGGCGATGGAGACATACGTCTCCGAGTCCCTGGCCAGGGGTTCATACATCCCTCCACTTCGCCCGCCTCCTCAAGTTGATTTTTTGTGAAGAAGACAGACGGAGGTCTGCGCCCTTGCATTGATTACCGAGCACTGAACTTGGGGACAATACGTTATAGTTATCCTCTACCCCTCATTCCATCTGTGATCGAGTCAATGCATGGGGCGCGCTTCTTCACTAAATTAGATCTCCGGAGTGTGTACAACCTGGTGCATATCCGAGAAGGGGACGACTGGAAGACAGCATTCAGCACAACCACGTTGCATTACGAATACCTGGTGATGCCTCACGGTTTGATGAATGCTCCATCCGTCTTCCAGTCCTTTGTGAACATGGTGTTTCGGGACATCCTTGGTCACGGTGTGGTGGTCTACATCGATGACATTCTGGTGTATTCCGCTACGTGCGCCGAGCATGTATCCCTGGTTCGCAAAGTGCTGGGCCGACTGTTGGAACATGACCTTTATGTCTAGGCAGAAAAGTGTATTTTTTTCCAACAGTCCGTCTCCTTCCTCGGATACCGCATTATCACCTCAGGTGTGAAAATGGAGGGAGATCGCATTTCAGCCTGTGCGTAATTGGCAGACTCCAACCACCGTCAAGGAGGTGCAGCGCTTTATTGGCTTTGCCAACTACTATCGGAGGTTTATCCAGGGCTTTGGCAAGGTCGCAGCTCCCATCACACCTCTGTTGAAGGGTGGGCCGTCCGGCTCCGCTGGTCTGCTGAGGCTGACAGGGCTTTCAGTAACCTGAGGGCTCTGTTAACCTCAGCCCCGGTACTGGCCCATCCTAATCCATCACTACCGTTCGTAGTGGAGGTGGATTCGTCCGAGGTAGGGATAGGTGCTGTCCTTTCTCAACGATCGGGTACTCCACCCAAGCTAAGGACGTGAGGGTGTATGTCTCCTCCTGCTCGGTGGGCGCCCTCCCAGCCCTTACATTCCACAATAGCCGTGGTCCCACCTGCACCTGTTTTGCGCACTGGAGTGTTTTGACGCATTACTGCGTAACTCTGTGTTTCAGAATAAATCCTGTTATTCTGTGATTTACCCTCCTGTGCCTGACTCCTTCGAAATCACTTCATCACAGCACCACACTGCCAGGTCTCTGACCTCCTCCCTATAGGATGTCTCATTGTCATCAGTGATCAGGCCTACCACTGTCATGTTGTCAGTAAACTATATTTACTGATGAGTTCTACACTTTAAGAGATGCAGGAATCAGGATATTTACTGGTGAGTTCTACACTTGAAGAGATACAGGAATCAGGATATTTACTGGTGAGTTCTACACTTGAAGAGATACAGGAATCAGGATATTTACTGGTGAGTTCTACACTTGAAGAGATACAGGAATCAGGATATTTACTGGTGAGTTCTACACTTGAAGAGATACAGGAATCAGGATATTTACTGGTGAGTTCTACACTTGAAGAGATACAGGAATCAGGATATTTACTGGTGAGTTCTACACTTGAAGAGATACAGGAATCAGGATATTTACTGGTGAGTTCTACACTTGAAGAGATACAGGAATCAGGATATTTACTGGTGAGTTCTACATTTTACATTTACACTTTAGTCATTTAGCAGACGCTCTTATCCAGAGCGACTTACAGTTAGTGAATACATATTTCTTTGTACTGGCCCCCCGTGGTAATCGAACCCACAACCCTGGCGTTGCAAACGCCATGCTCTATCAACTGAGCTACATCCCTGCCAGCCATTCCCTCCCCTACCCTGGACGACGCTGGGCCAATTGTGCGCCGCCCATGAGTCTCCCGGTCTCGGCCGGCTGCAACAGAGCCTAGATTCGAACCAGGATCTCTAGTGGCACAGTTAGCACTGCGATGCAGTGCCTTAGACCACTATTTTTGGTTCCAGGTAGAACCATTCTGGGCTCCATGTAGAACTCTCTGTGGAAAGGGTTCTACATGGAACCCAAAATGATTCTATTTGGAACCACAATCGTTCTACCTGGAACCAAAAAGGGATATTCAAAGGGTTCCCCTATGGGGACAGCCAAAGAACCCTTTTAGGTTCTAGATAGCACCTTTTTTTCTAAGATTGTTAGCTAGCACTGCAGTGCATAAAGTGTGGTGAGTAGATGACTCAAAGTCAGAGAAAGACTATAGTTGAACAGTTTTGAACAAATTAATTTCTTCAAAAATTAAGGAGAAGCAGCAGAGCGAGAGAGAGAGAGAGAGAGAGAGAGAGAGAGAGAGAGAGAGAGAGAGAGAGAGAGAGAGAGAGAGAGAGAGAGAGAGATTTTGTTGTATTTCTTTCCTTTCACTTAATTAGCTAATGCAGCTAATTGAGCCTACTCAACAACCTGACCCAAACAGAGCGTAAGGCTATTTTTGTTAGCTAGCAAGCTAAGGCTATCCAACACTGCAACTCTTCCAAGTCAAGGTAAGCTTTTGGTTGTATTAATTTATTGCCACGGGGCCCGCCGGTGTAACTGCTAAACTGCTTACTGACTGTACACTGTACTGCATGATTGTAGCGGGTTCACTAACGCGTTAGTTCTAGTAGCTATGTTGACTTGACGTTAGCTAATATGGTGACAACGATGTAGGGTGTGTAGCGGTTAGCGGTTAGAGTTTTAAGGTTTGGCTTGGAAGGGGTTTTGCGCCTGGTCACAGACAGCTGTTGTGTTGTGCAATTAATTCCACAAGTGAAGGAAAAAGGTGAGAGGAGAGCGCGTAGATGCGAGAAGGAATTATATAATGAGCAAAGTGATGATGCTGTATGCGGCTGCTATGAAAGTGAACTGTGTGTGATCAGGGGTATATTCATTCCGCTGATTCTGTTGCAAAACGTTTTTTAAAAACGGAACAAAAAGATTGAGGGACATTTTAGCAGACACTCCTATCCAGAGGGACTTACAGTTAGCGCATACGTTTTTTTTTCTCATACTGGTCCCCCGTGGGAATCGAACCCACTACCCTGCCGTTGCAAGCGCCATGCTCTACCAACTGAGCTACATGGGACTGTGGGTTCCACAACACTGCTAAAATACATCTGATTCAGTTTGCTGTGGGTTCCACAACACTGCTAAAATACATCTGATTCAGTTTGCTGTGGGTTCCACAACACTGCTAAAATACATCTGATTCAGTTTGCTGTGGGTTCCACAACACTGCTAAAATACATCTGATTCAGTTTGCTGTGGGTTCCACAACACAACTAAAATACATCTGATTCAGTTTGTGATTGCTACATCTAATATTGTTCCATCTTCATAAGAACAGAACAGCTCTACCACACCAGGGTCTCATTCTCTGTTTCCATTAAACCTGACTATTCCGAGTTGCAGAGATAAGACATGAGATTTTAGTTACACTTTAAACAAAGTTTTTCTTTTAAATCTTAATGAAGTGTTCATAAAGCCTTTGTAAGGAAAACGTACAGAAATGTTTCACAAATCATTCATGAGCAAATGTCACTTTCCATGTTTCAATGACATTGCCTCCTGTAGCTCAGTTGGTAGAGCATGGTGCTTGCAATGCCAGGGTTGTGGGTTCAATTCCCACAGGTGACCAGTATGAAAAATGTATGCGCTCACTAACTGTAAGTCGCTCTGGATAAGAGCTTCTGCTAAATGACTACAATGTAATTGCAGTAAAGCTACATTACATTTCTAGTATCCCAGAATGGTTTGTGTCAACAGAGGGAGCTCTATGCATCCCTGACCAGATACTCAGAACAGCAACCTGGTGTTAGTACCCACAGTAAATGTACAGTCAGATACTAAGAACAGATAGTGTCAACCAACAAACTAAATTCTCTCTATCCTTTACTTCTGTTGTAATAACAAATAGAACAGTCCATCCAAGTAATTGTTTTTGGAAATGAGCCACTAGGGTACGAAATCACTCACAGGTGCCTGGACCGTCTCTGTAGACAGACAGACAGACATTTAGACATAAAACCCACAGACACAGAGACATAGAGAGACAGACAGACAGGCAGACAGACAGATGAGAAGTAGAAACCAGTTTGTTCTGTACAGGAAACACAGTGTGTTGATGTGTCAACAGGGAGAATAGCACACGGCCTGTTGACTAAACAGTTTGTGTGACAGTAGCAACAGGCAACTTTGTGTTATCTAAGGGTTATGGTTAACCCTGCTCCAAGGTCTCTGTTCTGTTCTGTTCAGCCTCCTCCTGGGTTAAAGCACCAGGACACCTCTACCAAACAACCCCTAGCCCCTACCTCTTATCTCCCGCAGTAAAACTGCTAGTTTTAAATCAACTCTTATAGTGTTTAAGTTAACACTGAACAGGTGTCTATATTGTCACAATCTATACAGAGTTAATGGCACACTTTCAAAGGTGTTACCCTTTTCACACTTCCCAAGCGTTCATTACCCTGTGATAGACATGGTAGGACTTTCACAATATTTGTTTAAAAATCATTTATTTAAACAGGTCACCATTGAGACCAGAGACCAGGGTTTCACAAGGGATCCCTGCATATACCATTTATTAGACTAAATCCAATCTACATCAGATACAATGTAAAACACAATAAAATACAGAACAGCACAAGTATTCCAGAAGAACAGTTCCTCAATAAGAAGGTCCCCAATCAATATTTCAAATTGTCCGAGCGGCACCAGAACATCAAATTGTAATATATTGTGTAGTTGGTTCCAGCATTGAGGTGCTTTAAAACTGAAAGTGAATTTACCTAGTTCGGTGGAGACCCGAGGAACCTCAAGAGTTAACCAACCCTGCGAACAGGTTTGGTATCTCATGTTCTTATATTTTAAAAGCGAAGTTAGATAAATGGGAAGCTTGTGTAGTAGAGCTTTATAAACAACAAGGGAGTAGTGAAGGGATCTACGGGGCTTTAATGAGGACCAGCCAACCTTCTGATGCAGGATGCAGTGATGAATATTAAAACTGTCACCAGTAATAAAGCGAAGGGCGCTATGGTAGACAGCATCCAAAAGTGTAGCTCTTTCCAGCAGCCAAATGACCAAAGCGCCCTCTAGTGGCCTCATGGGTGGAATATTATTAATATATTTCATAATTTCATAATTAATTAATATTATTATTCAGTGTTTCTATGTCAAACGGTGTTGTTATATTTCAGTCATCTGTGATGTACATAAAGTGCAATATTGGAATGCAAATCTCAAAATTGAATACATTTTAACTCTATATCTGAAATGGTACAGGTGTCTTATTTTTTTAAGCCCATAACCATGTTTCGAAGTAGATTTGTTTAAAAGTACCAATAAACACTCTTTGTGACCCTGATTTAGCCCGCTGCAGTAAAATTAAGAGTAGTGGCTGCTGAAATGTGATAAATGGTGTCACCATAGTCAAGAACTGCCAGGAAAGTCGACTGTACAATCTGCTTCCTACTATTTAGGGAGAGGCAATATCTATTTCAAAAAAAGAAGCTCACTTTAAATTTTTGCTTTTTAACTAGTTCATCCGTTAGTTTTTTTAACATTAAATATTTTTCAGTCCAAATGCCCAGATATTTATAGGCGGGAACCCGATCGATGGGAGAACCATCCAATGAATAAATATGCTGTCCATCTGAAACATTTTTGTGAGAATTAGAGAACAACATGGATTTAGACTTGCCAACATTAAGTACAAGTTTTAAACCAACCAGGGCTTTCTGACGTTTTAAACCAACCAGGGCTTTCTGATGTTTTAAACCAACCAGGGCTTTCTGTTAGGTAACAAGGTCCCATTGCAGCTCTAACAACGCCTGGTCTACAGTTGGAACGGGATACATAACAGTATCGTCTGCATACAGATGAATATTGCAAGTTTTAACAGATAGACCAATATTATTTATATAAATAGTAAAGAGAACATGTCCCAATACCGAGCCCTGTGGTACTCCTTTTGTAATAACTAGACTCAGCACCATCAGAAATCACACAGTGTTGTAACATGCGTTCCCAAAAAAGCAAAACATTAAAATTAAACGAAACGTTGCTCCTACAATAAATTAAATGATGAATATATGAAAAGAACGTGTTGAGGTATGTACTGGGCCAAGACTACACTAACTGGTAGTTCAGAAACTTACCACCAGCTACCAAACCACCTTGACGGAGAGGGTTAGCCGGACCCTAAAGAGGCTGTTGCTTTCAGAGAAGATGAAAAAGTGTGGATCAGGCTACACCCTCTGTCAGATGCAAAGGCCGTATTCATGGTGAAGCTGTATGTAACTCTGTGTTGTTGTTGTTTTTATCGCACTGCTTTGCTTTATCTTGGCCAGGTCGCAGTTGTAAATGAGAACTTGTTCTCAACTGGCTTACCTGGTTAAATAATGGTGAGAAAAAAAAATGAAAAAAATTGCACTGAACAAGTTTCCCAATCCTTATTTCTGACAAGGTTGTGTGGTTTATGCAGCTTTGTTACAGTGTCCTGTCTGACAGGTAATACTTAAACCGCTTGCAAGAAGCCTGATCCAGGCCTATATCTGTCAACCTTTGAATTAAAATGTTCAACAGTATCGAAGGCCTTGGAAAGGTCAATAAATAATAGCTTAGATTTTTTTTATCTGAGCAATTTAACAGATAATCTTAAACAAGCATAGCAGCTGAAGCTAAATACAGATTGTTATTAGCTGAGAGTTAGCCAGGGATTCTAAACTGTGGAGAGGTCAAATAGAAATTAGAAGGCAGTTATCAGTCAGAAGGATCTCCTCCTTTATGTAAGGGGATATTTACATTTACATTTTTTTTTACATTTTATATATTATTATTATATTATGGAGGACATGTGCTGCACTCCAGATCTTAGGGATATAAACAATTGTTAAGTTAAAGATAAAGGTCAGTGGTTCTTAAGAAGGGATCAAGTGAATCAGCCCCTATGGATTTTTTTTACATCAATCTTTGCAAAGCACTTAGTACATCGTAAACCACGTTTTCCATCCACAGTTTTTATGGTGTAAAGCCATACTGTATAAAAAATTATCATGACAGCTGTGATGGAAAAAGGATGTTTCGGTACAATTTTGTGAATGCATACAGATAATTGTTAGTTCGACATGGTGGGATCTTTTTGTGTCTAAAATGTATTGAGAGAAATGGGTGGAAATGCCTTTATGCACAGAACAAAAATATAAACGCAACATGCAACAATTTGAAAGATTTTACTGAGACACAGTTCATATAAGGAAATCAGTCAACTTAAATAAATCTATTAGGTCCTAATCGATGGATTTCACATGACTGAGAATACAGATATGCATCTGTTGGTCACAGATACCTTTAAAAAAAGGTAGGGGCGTGGATCAGAAAACCAGTCAGTATCTGGTGTGACCACTATTTGCTTCATGCAGCGTGACACATCTCCTTCACATAGGTAGAGTTGATCAGGCTGTTGATTGTGGCCTGTGGAATGTTGTACAACTCGTCTTCAATGGCTGTGTGAAGTTGCTGGATTTTGGTGGGAACCGGAACGCGTTGTCGTACACGTCGATCCAGAGCATCCCAAACATGCTCAATGGGTGACATGTCTGGTGAGTAAATAGACCATGGAATAACTGGGACATTTTCAGCTTCCAGGAAATGTGTACAGATCCTTGCAACATGGGACCATGCATTATCATGCTGAAACATGAGGTGATGGTGGCAGATGAATGGCACGACAATGGGCCTCAGGATCTCGCCACTGTATCTCTGTTCATTCAAATTGCCATCAATAAAATTTAATTGGGTTCATTGTCCGTAACATAACCCAACCTCCACCATGGGAGATTCTGTTCCCAACGTTGACATCAGCAAACCGCTCGCCCACATGACGCCGTACACGCTGTCTGTCATCTGCCCAGTACTGTTGAAACAGGCATTCATCCATGAAGATGAAACTCATGAAACATGGGACCAACATTTTACATGTTGCGTTTTTACATTTTTGTTTAGTGTAGTAACCATCATCGAAGTAAACTATGTCACGCTATGATATGGTGTGTGGTCCTCCCACTATGTTTATTAGGCTAAAGATGAAATAAGTTATGATGAACTTCACAGAGTGGTGAAAGTACATAGTGATCTTGATGCTCCTTTCCAATAAATATCGAGGGTCTTATTCTGGTGACATGATGATCGATGCTTGACTGCCATTTACAAATATAAATATTCTTGCTCTTATCCATAATAATCTCATCATGTAGACTAGCCTACCCGCACAGACTACCCCCTCTGTATCTGCGAGCTGTTGGTTGGAGCGCACATGCCAAGACCCGAGTAGGTACATTTGCTAATTAACGCAACAGTTTTTGTAACACAATCATCGGTAAAGTTGAAAATGCGATGAAAACACATTGATCTTTAGATTTTTATTCGGTGCATGAAAATTTAATTGAAAAATATATGTTGTGTGCACTACGTCATCACAAACTGATTTTTATCCGCAAGTCAGTTTGGTGGAAAGACACCACTGGTTGGAAAATGCTCATATTTTCTTTATGCGGATTCTACAATATTCACATTGGATTGAAACCTAGCTATTGACTTCAAACGGTTCAAAAGGAAAATAATGTGTGTGAGTCTGTTAGTGTATCATTCCCTACAATCTGGTCTGAGGTGGCTAAAGGACTCCCTCTAGTGGAATGAAATGAATTTTCAGAGACAATCCTTTAAAACAGGTGGCCAGCTGAAGCAAAATGGTTATGAAAAACACCACAAATTACGCTTTTGTCTAGTATGGTACCAGAGGCTGTTAAAACCTGCTAGGCCATTGAGGGGGTGGAATTTTGTTTAAAAGATTTGAGAAGTTGGCTGGATTACCATCACTCTCCGATACACAATTTAAGAAATATGTTAATTTAGCTTTTTTAACCAGGGATCTGTTTCTCAAATGTCTGAAACCAATCAGTCTGTCTAGCCTTAGCCCAAGCTACATTTCCTTTAACTTCTCAGACAATTCATGCATGAACCAAGCATAAGATCTGTCTTTTACCCATTTTTTTTTTTTTACGGCGCATGTTTATCTGCAACAGAGTTTGTATTTATTTGTATGTATTATGGATCCCCATTAGCTGCTGCCAAGGTAGCAGCTACTTTTCCTGGGGTCTGGCAAAATGAAGGCAGTTATACAATTTATTATATATTAGTTATACAATATACCTTATACAATTCTTGTCTTTCATATCATAATTTGGTCAGATATACTTGGCTGTGTAGTGTCAGCGTTTGTTTTTGGCATGTCATAACTGAGTTTGCTAATCTTGCCAATTAAAAAATCATGAAAGTATTTGGCAATATCAGTCGGTTTTGTAATGAATGATCCATCTGATTCACTGAATGATGGAGCTGAGTTTACCCTGATTCCTAAAATTTCATTTAAATTGCTCCAAAGATTTTTACTATCATTCTTTGTGTCATTTATCTTTGTTTCATAGTGAAGTTTCTTCTTCTTTTTATTCAGTTTAGTCACATGATTTCTCAATTTGCAGTACATTTTCCAATCTGTTGTGCAGCCAGACTTATTTGCCATTCCTTTTGCCTCATCCCTCTCAACCATAACATTTTTCCATTCCTCATCAATCCACGGGGATTTAACAGTTTTTACAGTCATTTTCTTAATGGGTGCATGCTCATTAGTAACTGAAATAAGCAATTTCATAAATGTCTGTTTGCTCCTCATTTTACACACCACGGACCAACAAATATTCTTTACATCAACAACATAGGAATCACTACAAAACTTATTGTATGACCTCTTATGCACTATATTAGGCCCAGCCTTTGGAACTTTGGTTTTCCTAGATATGGCTACTATATTGTGATCACTACATCCAATGGATTTGGATACTGCTTTCAAGCACATTTCTGCAACATTAATAAAGATGTGATCCGTACATGTTGATGATTTCATTCCTGTGCTGTTTGTAACTACCCTGGTAGGTTGACTGATAACCTGAACCAGGTTGCAGGCACTGGTTACAGTTTGAAGCTTTGTCTTGAGTGGGCAGCTTGATGAAAGCCAGTCAATATTTAAATCACCCAGAAAATATACCTCTCTGTTGATATCACATACATTATCAAGCATTTCACACATGTTATCCAGATACTGACTGTTAGCACTTGGTGGTCTATAGCAGCTTCCCACCAGAATGGGCTTTAGGTGAGGCAGGTGAACCTGTAGCCATATTACTTCAACATATTTAACATGAGATCCTCTCTAAGCTTTACAGGAATGTGGTTCTGAATATAGACCGCAACACCACCCCTGTTGGCATTTCTCTTTTCTGTAAATGTTATAACCTTGTATTGCTACCACTGTATCATCAAAGGTATTATCTGAGTTTCGGAGATAAACAGAATATAAATGTAATCTGTTACTAGCAAGTTATTAATTTCATGAACCTTGTTTCTTAAACTACATATGTTAACGTGGGCTATTTTGAGCACTTTTCTTCTGGGATGCTTACTTGTTTTCATTGCTTTACTGGGAAGCTTAGCAGAAGTAGATATTCTCATGTTATTTTTATTAGTGCAGGGTGAGCTGCACCCAGTGGACTTCCTACTAGGGCACACCGCCTCAGTGCTAACAGCATAAATCTGGTTAATAGACACATGATTGCTGCATACAACAGCTGTAGGGCAGTTAGAGGGACATAAATTAGGTTTCTTACATTGTGTCTTCCAGCGCCCCTGGGATAATGTACATTTGCTGAAGCATTATGACAACTCAGCATCACAGTGGTAGGGATTAACTGAGCTGGGCTTGGGTCATTGATAAGTCATTATCTCAACGCAGCCTTATAATGCTGTGAAAGGATCCAGGAACCCAAATGATTTGGGTGGATCCCATCCTCCTTATAAAACGTGTTTTGTTTCCAAAAGGTATCGAAATTGTCAATAAAAGTTACACCCATTGAGCTGCAATAATCACATAGCCAATTGTGAAGAGAAAGAATCCTGCTAAAGCGTTCAATGCCATGATTCAGAGAGGGCACAGGGCCAGATATGATGCCATGATTCAGAGAGGGCACAGGGCCAGATATGATGGGTCTTTTATTAGTATTAGAGAGTTAATCAGCTCTTTGAAATCTAGTTTCAACTGTTCAGAGCTGCCCTTCATAATGTCATTAAAACCCACATGGACTCCGATAGAATCAATTTCCATGTCTTGGCATAGTACATTTAGGAGAAGCTTAGTAATTTTTACTCGAACTCTATTAAGAGACTGATCCGAGTCAGTGATGGTTGACAACCCACTCAACCCCAGTTCATAAAAATCCTTAAATGTTTCTTTGTAATAATGCGTGAACGAGATTTAGGTAGATGAACATCTCTTATACAGCCAATGGGACACTGAACTCATTACCAATTATCCCATTGGATTTCACTTATGAGGGGCATTTGTTAAAATAATATCTAAAAGAGTCAATTTTTCTGGGTGTTTAAATTTTGTGTGAGTTAGTTTAGTTATCAGAGGAATTAGATTTGACTCAGTACAAATATATTTCAGCCCATCAGATACTGGCATCAACCAATCCAGATCAAGATCACCCACTATTAATAATTCAGATTTAGCATAGTTAGACACCCGGTCCATTTTCGAAATCAAACTTCTGGCATTTACATGAATCAGCCCAATATATAAATCAATATTGCCTATACTGAGCTAAGATTGCGCTAATGACATAAAAACTCTTCTTTTAAGTGACAAAAAGGGGGGGTGATTATGGGGGGTGATTATGGGGGGTGATTATGGGGGGTGATTATGATCCATCATTATTCTGAGACTGCAGGCTACTGAGGAGGGAGGGGTTTGTTATGGATCCCCATTAGTTCCTGCCAAGGCAGCAGCTACTCTTCCTGGGGTTTATTATGGATCCCCATTAGTTCCTGCCAAGGCAGCAGCTACTCTTCCTGGGGTTTATTATGGATCCCCATTAGTTCCTGCCAAGGCAGCAGCTACTCTTCCTGGGGTTTATTATGGATCCCCATTAGTTCCTGCCAAGGCAGCAGCTACTCTTCCTGGGGTTTATTATGGATCCCCATTAGTTCCTGCCAAGGCAGCAGCTACTCTTCCTGGGGTTTATTATGGATCCCCATTAGTTCCTGCCAAGGCAGCAGCTACTCTTCCTGGGGTTTATTATGGATCCCCATTAGTTCCTGCCAAGGCAGCAGCTACTCTTCCTGGGGTTTATTATGGTGATGCGAGAGTGCCCTGCCTGCCGTCTCCAAACCCAGAAGAGCATTGACGACAACGTGTGGTGAAATGTCCCTTCGCGCCACCAGTGTGGCACTGGCGCTGTCGTCCTCCGCTCTCTTGGCCGGCGGCTCCACCCAGCTCCATTGGCTCGAGGTCCGAGTCTTCCGGGGTGGAAACGGGCAGACTCCTACCAGGACGTCCTTTGGCTGCCAGCAGGTTGTCCAAAAGAATGGCCATGTCCACCAGTTTATCGAAGGACAACATGGTGTCCCGGCAGGCTAGCTCCCATCGGACGTCCTCCCGCAGATGGCACCGGAAATGGTCAATCAGGGCCCACTCGTTCCACCCGGACCCCTCTGCCAGCGTTCAGAACTCCAACGCGAAGTCCTGCGTGGTCCTCGTCCCCTGCCTCAGGTGGACCAGTCGCTCACTCGCCTCTCGACTCTCGGGCTGGTGGTCGAATACCGCCCGAAAGAGGCGAGCGAACTCCCTGTAGTCCTCCAACGTGGCTCCTCCTTCGTTCCACACCACGTTGGCCCACTCCAGGGCTTTCCCACAGAGGCAGGAAACGAGGACAGACACCTTCGCCCGCTCCGATGGTGCCGGCCTGATGCTGGCGAAGTAAAGCTCCAATTGGAGGAGGAATCCCTGGCACAGCGCAGTTGTCCCCTCAAACGCCTGCGGTCGGGATATCTGGATCCCTCCTGGTGCTGGGGTGTAGGTGGCTGGATCCGGTTGGCCAGCTGGTCTCGACAGATCGGGTCTGCTCCTCTCCAGGCATTGGAGGACCTGAAGAACCCGATCCATCACTTCCCCCAAGCTGGCCAGCATCGTGGAGTGCTCCTGGACCCGTGCCACGACTCCAGGCATGCGCTCTTCTCCGCTGACTCCATAGCGGGTGGGTGATTCTGTGATGCGTGTGATAGAAGGAGTCAGGAGCAGGAGAGTAATACGCATCCAAAGAGTTTATTCCGTCGATAAACAGTTGCGCAAGCATGCGACAACATAACTCAGGCACAGGGGAAATATCTACCCTGGCAACAACAAGGTAAGGGTAGCTCAACCGAGCTACACACAGCTCACAACAAACAATCACCCACACAGACAAGGAAGCAGAGGGAATAATTATACAATGACTAATTGGGGATAAGGACCAGGTGTGTGTGATTAATTAGACAAGACTAGTGGAGTGATGATAAATGGATTGGCAGCAGCTAGTAAGCCGGTGACGACGAACGCCGAAACCTGCCCGAACAAGGAGGGGAGGCAGCCTCGGTGGAAGTCGTGACAACATGGCTAATAAAACAGGAAAAGCTCAATCGAAGACCAAGTATACAGATTGGACGAGATTATTGCAGAAATCGATCGGGAAAGTGACATAGAAGTTGATGAGGACTCAGTGATTAAACTGTAGACTCACGCTGATTTATTTTAGATGGGAAAGACGTAACGTTATAATTTCTTTCTTCTCATGCTAATGCACTTGTTTAAATATTGCATATTATTCATTTGAGACATTTTTCTTTGATTGCTATATATATAATCACTACAATGAAATATGTTTACCAATAGTAAATAGGGCACTCGAAAACCACAGGCACAGCATGTGATAGTCAACATAAAATACATGTTGGCTAGGGCTCACACCCCTGCTAAAATAATTGATGCAGGGTTCAACCCCTGCTAAAATAAAGTTTCAATAAAATATGTAATAGTAAACGTTTTTATCTTCTATAGTGCTAGAGACTCAGTCAACATAAAATACACAATGGCTATGCCAATACATTTTAGGTCTGAGTGTGGTGCCAGGAAAATAACCTCTCACTCAACGTCAACAAAACAAAGGAGATGATCGTGGACTTCAGGAAACAGTAGAGGTTGCACCTCCCTATCCACATCGACGGGACCGCAGTGGAGAAGGTGGAAAGCTTCAAGTTCCTCGGCGTACACATCACTGACAAACTGAAATGGTCCACCCACGCAGACAGTGTGGTGAAGAAGGCACAACAGAACCACAAACTTTTACAGATGCACAATTGAGAGCATCCTGTCGGGCTGTATCACAGCCTGGTCCGGCAACTGCACCGTCCGCAACCGCAGGGCTCTCCAGAGGGTGGTGCGGTCTGCCGAACGCATTACCGGGGGCAAACTACCCGCCCTCCAAGACACATACAACACCCGATGTCACAGGAAGGCCAAAAAGATCATCAAGGACATCAACCACCCGAGCCACTGCCTGTTCACCCCGCTATCATCCAGAAGGCGAGGTCAGTACAGGTGCATCAAAGTTGGGACAGAGTGAATGAAAAACAGCTTCTATCTCAAGGCCATCAGACTGTTAAATAGCCATCACTAGCACATTAGAGGCTGCTGCTGCCTATTGAAATCACTGGCCACTTTAAGAAATGGAACACTAGTCACTTTAATAATAATTTAATATATCTTGCACTACTCATCTCATATGTACAGTGGGGGGAAAACGTATTTAGTCAGCCACCAATTGTGCAAGTTCTCCCACTTAAAAAGATGAGAGAGGCCTGTAATTTTCATCATAGGTACACGTCAACTATGACAGACAAAATTAGAAAAATAAATCCAGAAAATCACATTGTAGGATTTTTAATTAATTAATTTGCAAATTATGGTGGAAAATAAGTATTTGGTCAATAACAAAATTTTCTCAATAGTTTGTTATATACCCTTTGTTGGCAATGACACAGGTCAAACGTTTTCTGTAAGTCTTCACAAGGTTTTCACACACTGTTACTGGTATTTTGGCCCATTCCTCCATGCAGATCTCCTCTAGAGCTGTGATGTTTTGGGGCTGTCGCTGGGCAACACGGACTTTCAACTCCCTCCAAAGATTTTCTATGGGGTTGAGATCTGGAGACTGGCTAGGCCACTCCAGGACCTTGAAATGCTTCTTACGAAGCCACTCCTTCGTTGCCCGGGCGGTGTGTTTGGGATCATTGTCATGCTGAAAGACCCAGCCACGTTTCATCTTAAATGCCCTTGCTGATGGAAGGAGGTTTTCACTCAAAATCTCACGATACATGGCCCCATTAATTCTTTCCTTTACACGGATCAGTTGTCCTGGTCCCTTTGCAGAAAAACAGCCCCAAAGCATGATGTTTCCACCCCCATGCTTCACAGTAGGTATGGTGTTCTTTGGATGCAACTCAGCATTCTTTGTCCTCCAAACACGACGAGTTGAGTTTTTACCAAAAAGTTCTATTTTGGTTTCATCTGACCATATGACATTCTCCCAATCCTCTTCTGGATCATCCAAATGCACTTCAGACGGGCCTGGACATGTACTGGCTTAAGCAGGGGGACACGTCTCGCATTGCAGGATTTGAGTCCCTGGCGGCGTAGTGTGTTACTGATGGTTGGCTTTGTTACTTTGGTCCCAGCTCTCTGCAGGTCATTCACTAGGTCCCCCCGTGTGGTTCTGGGATTCTTGCTCACCGTTCTTGTGATCATTTTGACCCCACGGGGTGAGATCTTGCGTGGAGCCCCAGATCGAGGGAGATTATCAGTGGTCTTGTATGTCTTCCATTTCCTAATAATTGCTCCCACAGTTGATTTCTTCAAACCAAGCTGCTTACCTATTGCAGATTCAGTCTTCCCAGCCTGGTGCAGGTCTACAATTTAGTTTCTGGTGTCCTTTGACAGCTCTTTGGTCTTGGCCATTGTGAAATTTGGAGTGTGACTGTTTGAGGTTGTGGACAGGTGTCTTTTATACTGATAACAAGTTCAAACAGATGCCATTAATACAGGTAATGAGTGGAGGACAGAGGAGCCTCTTAAAGAAGAAGTTACAGGTCTGTGAGAGCCAGAAATCTTGCTTGTTTGTAGGTGACCAAATACTTATTTTCCACCATAATTTGCAAATAAATTCATTAAAAATCATACAATGGGATTTTCTGGATTTTTTTTTCTCAATTTGTCTGTCATAGTTGACGTGTACCTATGATGAAAATTACAGGCCTCTCTCATCTTTTTAAGTGGGAGAACTTGCACAATTGGTGGCTGACTAAATACTTTTTTTCCCCACTGTACGCAACAAAGAATATACACACCCTGACTCAACATAAACGAGTCCCCTGAGTCAGGGCGTGACAGTACCCACCCCCCTCCAAAGGTGCGGACTCCGACCGCACAACCTTCACCTAACAGGGTAGGGGCCGGGTGGGCATTCCGCCTCGGAGGCGGATCCGGTTCCGGGCGTGACGACCACATACTCTCTGCCTCCCTGTTGCGCCCCTGGTCAGTTCTGGACCTCGGCGCGCTGCTTCCCCTCTCCTTCCTCCCACGATACTCCAAGCCCTGTCTGGACCCTGGTGTGGGAGACCCCGAACCTGGAGAGGGGCTGACGTCATGGTCTGGACTGGAGCCGCTGACCGGAGCTGGACCGGGCACCGGTGGAGCGGACTGCTCAGGCTCCGAACTGGAGCCGCTGACCGGAGCTGGACTGGACCCCGGTGGAGCGGACTGCTCTGGCTCCGGAGTGGAGCAGCTGACCGGAGCTGGATCAGGCCCCGGTGGAGCGGGCTGCTCTGGCTCCGGAGTGGAGCCGCTGACCGGTGCCGGACCAGGCACCGGTGGAACGGGCATGGGCCGTGCCGGACTGGACACACGCACCACTGGTCTGGTGCGAGGAGTAGGCACGGGCCGGACCGGACTAGGAACACGCACCACTGGCCTGGTGCGAGGAGCAGGAACGGGCCGCACCGGAATGGCGACGCGCACCACTGGCTTGGTGCGGGGAGCAGGCACGGGCCGTACCGGACTGGGAACACGCACCACTCGCTTGGTGCGAGGAGCAGGAACAGGCTGGGCCGGACTGTGGAGGTTGACTGGAGGTCTGGAGCGGAGAGCTGGCACAACCCATCCTGGCTGAATGCCTACTTCTGCACAGTATGTGTGAGGCATCAGCACAGGACGCACTGGGCTGTGCACGCGCACTGGCGATACCGTTCGTAGAACTGGCACAGGATATGCGGGACCGAGGAGGCGTACTGGAGACCAGGAGCGTTGAGCCGCCACACCCCGTCCTGGCTGGATTCCCATCTTCGCACGGCACGTGAGGGGTAGTAGCACAGGACGTACAGGACTGTGCCGGCGCACTGGCGACACAGTACGTAGCTCCGCATAACACAGAGCCTGCCCAGTCATACGCTTCCTCGCGTGAGTACGGGGAGTTGGCTCTGCTCTGACACTAGGCTCCGCCAACCACCCCGTGTGCCCCCCCAATTTTTTTTTATTGGGGCTGCTTTTCGGGCTTCCTCCTCGACCGGCCTCCTCCGTGTTGCCGTTGCTCCTCTCCTGCCTGGGCATCTACCTTAGCCCATGGTCCTCTCCCCACAAATATATCTTCCCATGACCACAAATTGCCCACCTGTGACATGGCTATTCGCTCCGCCTGGGCACGCTGCTTGGTCCTCGTTTGGTGGGATCTTCTGTCACGTCCGTTGAATGACGGGTCAGACCAAGGCGCAGCGTGATATGCGTACATGTTTATTGAACTATAAACACACAACAAAACAACAAAGGAAACGAAACGTGAAGTCCTAAGTTAGACACACAACTAACCTTACCAGGAACAAGATCCCACAACACACTAGTGCAAATAGGCTGCCTAAGTATGATCCCCAATCAGAGACAACGAGAGACAGCTGTCTCTGATTGGGAACCACACCGGCCAACATAGATATACACAAACTAGAAAAACACCACATAGAATATACGCAACAAAGAATATACACACCCTGACTCAACATATACGATTCCCCTGAGTCAGGGTGTGACAAACACGTGTATGTGACAAATACAATTTGATTTGATTTGTATAAATACATTGTAGGTCTGTGCCCTATTTACTATTGGTGAACATATTTCATCATAGTGATTGTGTTCCCCAAACTCTATATAATATGTTTATAGATATGTGTTGTTTATTTGATGTATTGATGCAGGGCTCATCCGTAAAAGTATTGTGCAGGGCTCATCCGTAAAAGTATGTGATGCAGGGCTCATCCGTAAAAGTATTGATGCAGGGCTCATCCGTAAAAGTATTGATGCAGGGCTCATCCGTAAAAGTATTGATGCAGGGCTCATCCGTAAAAGTATTGATGCAGGGCTCATCCGTAAAAGTATTGATGTAGGGCTCAACTGTAAAGTATTGATGCAGGGCTCATCCGTAAAAGTATTGATGCAGGGCTCATCCGTAAAAGTATTGATGCAGGGCTCATCCGTAAAAGTATTGATGCAGGGCTCATCCGTAAAAGTATAGATGCAGGGCTCATCCGTAAAAGTATTGATGCAGGGCTCAGCCGTAAGGGTATTGAAGCAGGGCTCATCCGTAAAAGTATTGATGAAGGGCTCATCCGTAATAGTATTGATGCAGGGCTCATCCATAAAAGTATTGATGCAGGGCTCATCCTTAAAAGTATTGATGCAGGGCTCATCTGTAAAAGTATTGATGCAGGGCTCATCCGTAAAAGTTTTGACGCAGGGCTCATCCGTAAAAGTATTGATGCAGGGCTCATCCGTAAAATTATTGATGCAGGGCTCATCCGTAAAAGTATTGATGCAGGGCTCATCCGTAAAGGTATTGATGCAGGGCTCATCCGTAAAAGTATTGATGCAGGGCTCATCCGTAAAATTATTGATGCAGGGCTCATCCGTAAAAGTATTGATGCAGGGCTCATCCGTAAAGGTATTGATGCAGGGCTTATCCGTAAAAGTATTGATGCAGGGCTCATCCGTAAAAGTATTGATGCAGGGCTCATCCATTATAGTATTGATGCAGGGCTCATCCATAAAGTATTGATGCAGGGCTCATCCGTAAAAGTATTGATGCAGGGCTCACCCTCTGCTAATAGTATTGATGTAGGGCTCACCCCCTGCTAAAAGTATTGATGTAGGGCTCAACCCCCTGCTAAAAGTATTGATGCAGGGCTCAACCCCCTGCTAAAAGTATTGATGCAGGGCTAAACCCCCTGCTAAAATTATTGATGCAGGGCTCAATCCCCTGCTAAAAGTATTGATGCAGGGCTCAACCCCTGCTAAAAGTATTGATGCAGGGCTCAACCCCCTGCTAAAAGTATTGATGCAGGGCTCAACCCCTGCTAATAGTATTGATGCAGGGCTCAACCCCCTGCTAAAAGTATTGATGCTGGGCTAAACCCCCTGCTAAAAGTATTGATGCAGGGCTCAACCCCCTGCTAAAAGTATTGATGCAGGGCTCACCCCTGCTAAAAGTATTGATGCAGGGCTTAACCCCCTGCTAAAACTATTGATGCAGGGCCCAACCCCTGCTAATAGTATTGATGCAGGGCTCAACCCCCTATTAAAAGTATTGATGCAGGGCTCAACCCCCTGCTAAAAGTATTGATGCAGGGCTCAACCCCTGCTAATAGTATTGATGCAGGGCTCAACCCCCTGCTAAAAGTATTGATGCTGGGCTAAACCCCCTGCTGAAAGTATTGATGCAGGGCTCAACCCCTGCTAAAAGTATTGATGCAGGGCTCAACCTCCTGCTAAAAGTATTGATGCAGGGCTCAACCCCTGCTAATAGTTTTGATGCAGGGCTCAACCCCCTGCTAAAAGTATTGATGCAGGGCTCAACCCCCTGCTAAAAGTATTGATGCAGGGCTCAACCCCCTGCTAAAAGAATTGATGCAGGGCTCATCCGTAAAAGTATTGATGTAGGGCTCATCCATAAAAGTATTGATGTAGGGCTCATCCGTAAAAGTTTTGATGTAGGGCTCATCCGTAAAAGTATTGATGTAGGGCTCAACCGTAAAAGTATTGATGTAGGGCTCATCCGTAAAAGTATTGATGTAGGGCTCAACCGTAAAAGTATTGATGTAGGGCTCATCCATAAAAGTATTGATGTAGGGCTCAACCGTAAAAGTATTGATGTAGGGCTCATCCGTAAAAGTGTTGATGTAGGGCTCATCCGTAAAAGTATTGATGCAGGGCTCATCCGTAAAAGTATTGATGTAGGGCTCAACCGTAAAAGTATTGATGCAGGGCTCATCCGTAAAAGTATTGATGTAGGGCTCAACCGTAAAAGAATTGATGCAGGGCTCATCCGTAAAAGTATTGATGTAGGGCTCATCTGTAAAAGTATTGATGTAGGGCTCATCCGTAAAAGTATTGATGCAGGGCTCATCCGTAAAAGTATTGATGCAGGGCTCATCCGTAAAAGTATTGATGCAGGGCTCATCCGTAAAAGTATTGATGTAGGGCTCATCCTTAAAAGTTTTGATGTAGGGCTCATCCGTAAAAGTATTGATGTAGGGCTCAACCGTAAAAGTATTGATGTAGGGCTGAACCGTAAAAGTATTGATGCAGGGCTCATCCGTAAAAGTATTGATGCAGGGCTCATCCGTAAAAGTATTGATGCAGGGCTCATCCGTAAAAGTATTGATGCAGGGCTCATCCGTAAAAGTATTGATGCAGGGCTCATCCGTAAAAGTATTGATGCAGGGCTCATCTGTAAAAATATTGATGTAGGGCTCAACCGTAAAAGTATTGATGCAGGGCTCATCCGTAAAAGTATTGATGTAGGGCTCAACCGTAAAAGTATTGATGTAGGGCTCATCCGTAAAAGTATTGATGCAGGGCTCATCCGTAAAAGTATTGATGTAGGGCTCATCCGTAAAAGTATTGATGTAGGGCTCAACCGTAAAAGTATTGATGTAGGGCTCATCCGTAAATGTATTGATGTAGGGCTCAACCGTAAAAGTATTGATGCAGGGCTCATCCGTAAAAGTATTGATGCAGGGCTCATCCGTAAAAGTATTGATGTAGGGCTCATCCGTAAAAGTATTGATGCAGGGCTCATCCGTAAAAGTATTGATGCAGGGCTCATCCATAAAAGTATTGATGCAGGGCTCATCCGTAAAAGTATTGATGCAGGGCTCATCCGTAAAAGTATTGATGCAGGGCTCATCCGTAAAAGTATTGATGCAGGGCTCACCCTCTGCTAATAGTATTGATGTAGGGCTCACCCCCTGCTAAAAGTATTGATGCAGGGCTCAACCCCCTGCTAAAAGTATTGATGCAGGGCTCAACCCCTTGCTAATAGTATTGATGTAGGGCTCACCCCCTGCTAAAAGTATTGATGCAGGGCTCAACCCCCTGCTAAAAGTATTGATGCAGGGCTCAACCCCCTGCTAAAAGTATTGATGCAGGGCTAAACCCCCTGCTAAAATTATTGATGCAGGGCTCAATCCCCTGCTAAAAGTATTGATGCAGGGCTCAACCCCTGCTAAAAGTATTGATGCAGGGCTCAACCCCTGCTAAAAGTATTGATGCAGGGCTCAACCCCTGCTAATAGTATTGATGCAGGGCTCAACCCCCTGCTAAAAGTATTGATGGTGGGCTAAACCCCCTGCTAAAAGTATTGATGCAGGGCTCAACCCCCTGCTAAAAGTATTGATGCAGGGCTCAACCCCTGCTAAAAGTATTGATGCAGGGCTCAACCCCCTGCTAAAACTATTGATGCAGGGCTCAACCCCTGCTAATAGTATTGATGCAGAGCTCAACCCCCTGCTAAAAGTATTGATGCAGGGCTCAACCCCTGCTAAAAGTATTGATGCAGGGCTCAACCCCCTGCTAACAGTATTGATGCAGGGCTCAACCCCTGCTAATAGTATTGATGCAGGGCTCAACCCCCTGCTAAAAGTATTGATGCTGGGCTAAACCCCCTGCTGAAAGTATTGATGCAGGGCTCAACCCCTGCTAAAAGTATTGATGCAGGGCTCAACCTCCTGCTAAAAGTATTGATGCAGGGCTCAACCCCTGCTAATAGTTTTGATGCAGGGCTCAACCCCCTGCTAAAAGTATTGATGCAGGGCTCAACCCCCTGCTAAATGTATTGATGCAGGGCTCAACCCCCTGCTAAAAGAATTGATGCAGGGCTCATCCGTAAAAGTATTGATGTAGGGCTCATCCATAAAAGTATTGATGTAGGGCTCATCCGTAAAAGTTTTGATGTAGGGCTCATCCGTAAAAGTATTGATGTAGGGCTCAACCGTAAAAGTATTGATGTAGGGCTCATCCGTAAAAGTATTGATGTAGGGCTCATCCATAAAAGTATTGATGTAGGGCTCAACCATAAAAGTATTGATGTAGGGCTCATCCGTAAAAGTATTGATGTAGGGCTCAACCGTAAAAGTATTGATGTAGGGCTCATCCATAAAAGTATTGATGTAGGGCTCAACCGTAAAAGTATTGATTTAGGGCTCATCCGTAAAAGTGTTGATGTAGGGCTCTTCCGTAAAAGTATTGATGCAGGGCTCATCCGTAAAAGTATTGATGTAGGGCTCAACCGTAAAAGTATTGATGCAGGGCTCATCCGTAAAAGTATTGATGTAGGGCTCATCCGTAAAAGTTTTGATGTAGGGCTCATCCGTAAAAGTATTGATGTAGGGCTCAACCGTAAAAGTATTGATGTAGGGCTCAACCGTAAAAGTATTGATGCAGGGCTCATCCGTAAAAGTATTGATGCAGGGCTCATCCATAAAAGTATAGATGCAGGGCTCATCCGTAAAAGTATTGATGTAGGGCTCAACCGTAAAAGTATTGATGTAGGGCTCATCGTAAAAGTATTGATGCAGGGCTCATCCGTAAAAGTATTGATGCAGGGCTCATCCATAAAAGTATTGATGCAGGGCTCATCCGTAAAAGTATTGATGCAGGGCTCATCCGTAAAAGTATTGATGTAGGGCTCATCCGTAAAAGTATTGATGTAGGGCTCAACCGTAAAAGTATTGATGCAGGGCTCATCCGTAAAAGGATTGATGTAGGGCTCAACCGTAAAAGTATTGATGCAGGGCTCATCCGTAAAAGTATTGATGTAGGGCTCATCCGTAAAAGTTTTGATGTAGGGCTCATCCGTAAAAGTATTGATGTAGGGCTCAACCGTAAAAGTATTGATGTAGGGCTCAACCGTAAAAGTATTGATGCAGGGCTCATCCGTAAAAGTATTGATGCAGGGCTCATCCATAAAAGTATTGATGCAGGGCTCATCCGTAAAAGTATTGATGCAGGGCTCATCCGTAAAAGTATTGATGCAGGGCTCATCTGTAAAAGTATTGATGTAGGGCTCAACCGTAAAAGTATTGATGCAGGGCTCATCCGTAAAAGTATTGATGTAGGGCTCAACCGTAAAAGTATTGATGTAGGGCTCATCCGTAAAAGTATTGATGCAGGGCTCATCCGTAAAAGTATTGATGTAGGGCTCATCCGTAAAAGTATTGATGTAGGGCTCAACCGTAAAAGTATTGATGCAGGGCTCATCCGTAAATGTATTAATGTAGGGCTCAACCGTAAAAGTATTGATGCAGGGCTCATCTGTAAAAGTATTGATGCAGGGCTCATCCGTAAAAGTATTGATGCAGGGCTCATCCATAAAAGTATTGATGCAGGGCTCATCCGTAAAAGTATTGATGTAGGGCTCATCGTAAAAGTATTGATGCAGGGCTCATCCGTAAAAGTATTGATGCAGGGCTCATCCATAAAAGTATTGATGCAGGGCTCATCCGTAAAAGTATTGATGTAGGGCTCAACCGTAAAAGTATTGATGTAGGGCTCATCCGTAAAAGTATTGATGCAGGGCTCATCCGTAAAAGTATTGATGTAGGGCTCATCCGTAAATGTATTGATGTAGGGCTCAACCGTAAAAGTATTGATGTAGGTCTCATCCGTAAATGTATTAATGTAGGGCTCAACCGTAAAAGTATTGATGCAGGGCTCATCTGTAAAAGTATTGATGCAGGGCTCATCCGTAAAAGTATTGATGTAGGGCTCATCGTAAAAGTATTGATGCAGGGCTCATCCGTAAAAGTATTGATGCAGGGCTCATCCATAAAAGTATTGATGCAGGGCTCATCCGTAAAAGTATTGATGCAGGGCTCATCCGTAAAAGTATTGATGTAGGGCTCATCCGTAAAAGTATTGATGTAGGGCTCATCCGTAAAAGTATTGATGCAGGGCTCATCCGTAAAAGTATTGATGTAGGGCTCATCCGTAAAAGTATTGATGTAGGGCTCAACCGTAAAAGTATTGATGTAGGGCTCATCCGTAAATGTATTAATGTAGGGCTCAACCGTAAAAGTATTGATGCAGGGCTCATCTGTAAAAGTATTGATGCAGGGCTCATCCGTAAAAGTATTGATGTAGGGCTCATCGTAAAAGTATTGATGCAGGGCTCATCCGTAAAAGTATTGATGCAGGGCTCATCCATAAAAGTATTGATGCAGGGCTCATCCGTAAAAGTATTGATGCAGGGCTCATCCGTAAAAGTATTGATGTAGGGCTCATCCGTAAAAGTATTGATGTAGGGCTCATCCGTAAAAGTATTAATGTAGGGCTCACCCCCTGCTAAAATAAAGGTTCAATAGAATAAGTAGTAGTAAACTTGAGTTCTTACTGATTTAAAAAAAAATATTCTATAGTGCTAGAGACTGACTCAGATGATCTCTGGGAGCCAACACCAAAGAGACCACATTCAAGTCCTCCAGTAGAAACTGGTTCATTCAGTCTGACCTCTGCTGCTGTCTCTGTCTCCACACCCACCCCGCCCGGACATCTAGAGGTGTGAAGGTTAGTGTCTTATGTAGGGAAGCTAATGATCCATCACGTATGACATTCCTGGGAGTGTGTAAACTTTAATGTGTTATTACCATAGCATTTTAGTATGTTCTCTATAATGATGTACTTGAAAATGGATCAATTTACTAATTTGGCCACTTGGAGGCCACTTGGGTGCATTTGGGCAAACTCGTGAGGAACACCTGGGTGACTTCATACTTAATGTTAAGCTCATTCTTGAAGATATCAGTCTGAAACTTTGCACGTACACTGTTGCCCTCTGCTAGACAACATCTAAAAGAGCTCCAGCTTCCTATCTGAATCAATGAGTTTAATTTTCATGTCAAAATTATGCAGCAAAATAAAAATAGAAAACATATGTTTTTTCATTTGTTTTATCTTTCACCAGATCTATTATGTTGTGTTCTCCTACATTAATTTCACAAACTTCAAAGTGTTTCCTTTCAAATAGTACCAAGAATATGCATATTCTTGCTTCAAGTCCTGAGCTACAGGAAGTTAGATTTGGGGATGTCATTTTAGGAGGAAATTGAAAAGAAGGGTGTGTTCCTTAAGAGGTTGACTCTAATCGTCCTCCTGGGCAACTGAGACTTTTTTAATAAACCATGTTTGAGAAATGCAATTTCAGTTAGTCCATTTTAAAAGTGCAATTTAGTCTAGGATTATGTATAATCTGTGACCGCGAAACTACTCCATAAAGTCCCACCAATCCAGTTTTAAATGAACACTTTGACTTTACAAAACAACACTGGCTTGATCTCACAGGCGTGGCAAAGTGTAGCGTAATAGAAAATATTTCATTTCATGCAAATCTTTTCAGGTAATTTCCTTTTCTTTCACCAGGAAGGTTAATGAGTAAACATTCTCTTCTTTAAAAATAACATGACTACAGTGGTGACCTTTGACTGAAACAACACCTGGGTATAAAAGGATCCATGATGAGTTCCTCTCTCTGCCTGTTCTATTGTTACCCTTTAGGAAAAGACAACTCCTCTATATTTGAATACAGTTTTACTGGGCCATGCAAATCACAGTATTTAAGTGTTAACCTTCATCAGGCTGTTGTCTCAACATGTCACTAGCCAGGTGTCCTGCAGGTCAATGACTTAGTTAGTTAGTGTTAGTTACCACCCCCTCTACAGCTGCTGTGTGACAGACTGACCCCCTCCTCTCCCCTGCTCCTCCCTCTCTGCTGCCATTACTGTTTACTCTGACCCCCTCCTCTCCCCTGCTCCTCCCTGTTTACTCTGACCCCCTCCTCTCCCCTGCTCCTCCCTGTTTACTCTGACCCCCTCCTCTCCCCTGCTCCTCCCTGTTTACTCTGACCCCCTCCTCTCCCCTGCTCCTCCCTGTTTACTCTGACCCCCTCCTCTCCCCTGCTCCTCCCTATTTACTCTGACCCCGTCCTCTCCCCTGCTCCTCCCTGTTTTCTCTGACCCCGTCCTCTCCCCTGCTCCTCCCTGTTTACTCTGACCCCCTCCTCTCCCCTGCTCCTCCCTGTTTACTCTGACCCCCTCCTCTCCCCTGCTCCTCCCTGTTTACTCTGACCCCCTCCTCTCCCCTGCTCCTCCCTGTTTACTCTGACCCCCTCCTCTCCCCTGCTCCTCCCTATTTACTCTGACCCCGTCCTCTCCCCTGCTCCTCCCTGTTTACTCTGACCCCGTCCTCTCCCCTGCTCCTCCCTGTTTACTCTGACCCCCTCCTCTCCCCTGCTCCTCCCTGTTTACTCTGACCCCGTCCTCTCCCCTGCTCCTCCCTGTTTACTCTGACCCCGTCCTCTCCCCTGCTCCTCCCTGTTTACTCTGACCCCGTCCTCTCCCCTGCTCCTCCCTGTTTACTCTGACCCCCTCCTCTCCCCTGCTCCTCCCTGTTTACTCTGACCCCCTCCTCTCCCCTGCTCCTCCCTGTTTACTCTGACCCCCTCCTCTCCCCTGCTCCTCCCTGTTTACTCTGACCCCCTCCTCTCCCCTGCTCCTCCCTGTTTACTCTGACCCCCTCCTCTCCCCTGCTCCTCCCTGTTTACTCTGACCCCCTCCTCTCCCCTGCTCCTCCCTGTTTACTCTGACCCCGTCCTCTCCCCTGCTCCTCCCTGTTTACTCTGACCCCCTCCTCTCCCCTGCTCCTCCCTGTTTACTCTGACCCCCTCCTCTCCCCTGCTCCTCCCTGTTTACTCTGACCCCCTCCTCTCCCCTGCTCCTCCCTGTTTACTCTGACCCCGTCCTCTCCCCTGCTCCTCCCTGTTTACTCTGACCCCCTCCTCTCCCCTGCTCCTCCCTGTTTACTCTGACCCCCTCCTCTCCCCTGCTCCTCCCTGTTTACTCTGACCCCCTCCTCTCCCCTGCTCCTCCCTGTTTACTCTGACCCCGTCCTCTCCTACACCCTTCTCTCCCCTGTATACCCTCAGTCTCTATTGATAGTAACGGTGTTATGATGATGTTACTCAAAGGATAACAACACTGATAGTGATTGTGCTACATCGGCGTAGAGGCAGGTACTTTCTTTGGGACAAAATGCAACACAAGGCGTTTTTCCATAGCATTTACATGTTGCTTTTAGAGCAGCAAATTCTCCTCCATGCCTCAGCAGTGACAGAAGATACTCTGAGTGTTGGTCTCAGGTGACAGAGGCCTGAACACACTGATAGTGCTGGACTACTCTACTGAAGAAACATCAAACATATTATACAGTAACCAGTATTTAACGATCTGATACAGAATGGGAAGAGAAACGGTGTCTCACGGTTAAATGTCCTCCCTGTCTGTCACTCCTGAGACTGCGCTTTCTAAACTCAGGTTCCTAGAAGATTTACAAACATTTGCAAGAATTTGTAAATTTGCTTACTTTGCGAACTTGTGAAGTTCAAGGATTTGCTTGAGACTATCTACTTGATATCCTTGTTGCTATTGACAACCATACACCCATCCAGGATCCAGGTAGCCTGGTGCCAGTCTGCATGTGCCATCATGCCACTCCTTGCCACGCCAGACATGTTTGGCAAATGACAAGGAGTTGACAAGAAAGCACAATCTGATCTGGGACCAAGCTAGGATTATTAGGGTTAGGGAGTCTGCTTATTAGATTTACAGATTTTGGCTTTTGTTGTACAGATTTTAACTTTTTGTTGTACAGATTTGAGCTTTTTCAAAGCTAGTGTAACAAAACAAAATGTAAGTTTACATTTAGCAGAGAGAGAGAGAGATATATATATATTTTTTTTTTTTGGGTGTTCCATGGTAGCAGTGAAGGTATGTATGGTGGAGTTCCCCCTGGCTTCTATTACAACAGACAGCTCCATTCTCTCTGAGCCCTGATAACAGCAGAACATTTGGCTGGCCCAGCCGTTTATTGCTTTTATCACACTCTGACTGGTCTTACCCATGACCTCCCTCCCTCCCTCCCCCAAGTTGTTGTGACTTGGGGGGTGTATTTAGTATAGGTGCTCTCGGGGCTTGAAGGACAGTGTTGGAGCTAGTTCTTTCCCCACCAGCAGTAGCACACAAGTTAGCATTTTTAGTCAGGAATCTTGTTTTGGACGTAGCTCTGCAGAGTGGTCACTAGCTGGCACAGCCACAAAGTCATAAAATCGGATTTTAAACCTGCCTAACCCTAACTTTAAATGTTTTTTTAAACAATATAGGTCTTTTTGACTTTGCAGTTAGCCTATCTAAGTGGAAATCACGGAGTTCTGCTTCCAGGACAAGACTCATAGTAGTAGTATTAGTAGTAGCAGTAGTAGTAGTAGTAGTAGCACCAGTAGTAAAAAAAAATATATATATATTGTAAAGTGGTTAACCCACTGGCTATAGGGTGAATGCACCAATTTGTAAGTCGCTCTGGATAAGAGCGTCTGCTAAATGACGTAAATGTAAATGTAAATGTAAATGTAGTAGTAGAAATAGTAGTAGCAGTAGTAGTAGTAATAGTAGTAGCAGTAGTAGTAGTAATAGTAGTAGCAGTAGTAGTAGTAATAGTAGTAGCAGTAGTAGTAATATTAGTAGCAGTAGTAGTAGTAATAGTAGTAGCAATAGTAGTAGTATTAGTAGTAGCAGTAGTAGTAGTATTAGTAGCACCAGTAGTAGTAGTAATAGTAGTAGCAGTATTAGTAGCACCAGTAGTATTAGTAGTAGCAGTAGTAGTAGTAGCAGTAGTAGTAGTATTAGTAGTAGCAGTTGTATTAGTATTAGTAGCACCAGTAGTAGTAGTAACAGTAGCAGCAGTATTAACAGCAGTAGTAGAAGCAGTAGTAGCAGTAGTAGTAGTAGTAACTGTAGCAGCAGCAGTAGCAGCAGCAGTAACTGTAGCAGCAGCAGTAGTAACAGCAGTAACTGTAGCAGCAGCAGTAGCAGCAGCAGTAACTGTAGCAGCAGCAGTAGCAGCAGCAGTAACTGTAGCAGCAGCAGTAGTAACAGCAGTAACTGTAGCAGCAGCAGTAGCAGCAGCAGTAACTGTAGCAGCAGCAGTAGCAGCAGCAGTAACTGTAGCAGCAGCAGTAGCAGCAGCAGTAACTGTAGCAGCAGCAGTAGTAACAGCAGTAACTGTAGCAGCAGCAGTAGCAGCAGCAACTGTAGAAGCAGCAGTAGTAACAGTGGTAGCAGTAGTAGCAGCAGTAGTACATTTACATTTGTGTCATTTAGCAGACGCTCTTATCCAGAGTGACTTACAGTTAGTGCATACATTACTTTTATTTTTATTTTTATACCCCCCGTGGGAATCGAACCCACAACCCTGGCGTTGCAAACGCCATGCTCTACGAACTGAGCTACATCCCCTGCCAGCCATTCCCTCCCCTAGCCAGCCATTCCCTCCCCTAGCCAGCCATTCCCTCCCCTAGCCAGCCATTCCCTCCCCTAGCCAGCCATTCCCTCCCCTGCCAGCCATTCCCTCCCCTGCCAGCCATTCCCTCCCCTAGCCAGCCATTCCCTCCCCTAGCCAGCCATTCTCTCCCCTAGCCAGCCATTCCCTCCCCTAGCCAGCCATTCCCTCCCCTGCCAGCCATTCCCTCCCCTAGCCAGCCATTCCCTCCCCTAGCCAGCCATTCCCTCCCCTAGCCAGCCATTCCCTCCCCTAGCCAGCCATTCCCTCCCCTAGCCAGCCATTCCCTC
>CM062488.1:1487006-1618424 GCA_031479575.1 Coregonus ussuriensis
TGATACAAACATGCCTACCAAACAAATTTAATTCCAGGTTGTAAGGCAACAAAATAGGACAAATGCCAAGGGGGGTGAATACATTTGTTATATATTATATTACTTATTATATTCTACATTCCATATTCTATTCTATTTTCTATTATATATTATATATTATATATTATATTATATATTATATTTTATAAACTGGGTGGTTTGAGCCCTGAATGCTGATAGGCTGACAGCCGTGGTATACCACGGGTAGGACAAAACTTTTATTTTTACTGCTCTAATTGCATTGGTAACCAGTTTATAATAGCAATAAGTATATTATTATATACAACTCCGCATCGCATCGTGCTTAAGAACAGCCCTTAGCTGTGGTATTTTGGCCATATACCACACCCCCTCGTGCCTTATTGCTTAAATATATTACATATTCTATTATACATTCTATATTATATATTATATTACATATTCTATTATATGTTGTATGTTATATTATGTATCCTATTATATATTATATATTATATTATATGTTCTATTCTATATTGTATTATATATTATATATTATATTTTATATTATTTCCATTGAAAAGTAAAAAGTGTGTTGCCAGAAAGAGCAAATTAGGATGTGTTTCAAAGCAGATTTATCTAGTTTGTCTGTTTCATTCCTAAAGCTGCCTTTAGCCTTCGCAGATCAATGTCCTCCATTCATCCCTACAGATCAGTGTTCTGTGTTCAGATTCCTGTTCTGCCTTTACACATCACTCTAGCAGATTCCTGTTCTGCCTTTACACATCACTCTAGCAGATTCCTGTTCTGCCTTTACACATCACTCTAGCAGATTCCTGTTCTGCCTTTACACATCACTCTAGCAGATTCCTGTTCTGCCTTTACACATCACTCTAGCAGATTCCTGTTCTGCCTTTACACATCACTCTAGCAGATTCCTGTTCTGCCTTTACACATCACTCTAGCAGATTCCTGTTCTGCCTTTACACATCACTCTAGCAGATTCCTGTTCTGCCTTTACACATCACTCTAGCAGATTCCTGTTCTGCCTTTACACATCACTCTAGCAGATTCCTGTTCTGCCTTTACACATCACTCTAGCAGATTCCTGTTCTGCCTTTACACATCACTCTAGCAGATTCCTGTTCTGCCTTTACACATCACTCTAGCAGATTCCTGTTCTGCCTTTACACATCACTCTAGCAGATTCCTGTTCTGCCTTTACACATCACTCTAGCAGATTCCTGTTCTGCCTTTACACATCACTCTAGCAGATTCCTGTTCTGCCTTTACACATCACTCTAGCAGATTCCTGTTCTGCCTTTACACATCACTCTAGCAGATTCTGGATATGTCTGTGTCTCACCATAGCCATGAATACACTTTGCATTAACATGGTTGTCGTCATCCGATCAAGATTATCCGATCACTATCTGATGGAGATTTGTTGTGTCTACACATGGTAATAAATGTGTATTTTATCTGCCCACTGCGTCTGCATTGTGACCAGATTCTCTGGTCTCTCCCTGTATGAAAATTAATCAAACCTGCCTTGATTTAAAACTGGACGGAATGGGTTACTGTCCCGCTATCCTCGACCTGTACAAATAAACACTATTTCACATATCCTCCTTTTTTTTTGTTACAGTAAAACAGCTTTGTAGGCCTAGGTACATTGGTTGTATTTAAGCAGGTCTTAAAAAGAATTAGCATATAGAACCTCTAATATGATAACCTATAGCAAGACGCCTGGTCACATGATGAGAATTGATAAAAGCGGCAATGTATAAAAAGTGCAAAGGAGCAACAAATACTATGTCTTCTAAAGGAATAAATACTATGTCTTTATAAAGGAACACATACTATGTCTTTATAAAGGAACACACTATGTCTTTATAATGGAACAAATACTATGTCTTTATAAAGGAATAAATACTATGTCTTTATAAAGGAATAAATACTATGTCTTTATAAAGGAATAAATAATATGTCTTTATAAAGGAACAAATACTATGTCTTTATAAAGGAATAAATACTATGTCTTTATAAAGGAACAAATACTATGTCTTTATAAAGGAATAAATACTATGTCTTTATAAAGGAATAAATACTATGTCTTTATAAAGGAATAAATACTATGTCTTTATAAAGGAACAAATACTATGTCTTTATAAAGGAACAAATACTATGTCTTTATAATGGAACACATACTATGTCTTTATAATGGAACACATACTATGTCTTTATAATGGAACACATACTATGTCTTTATAATGGAATAAATACTATGTCTTTATAAAGGAACAAATACTATGTCTTTATAAAGGAACAAATACTATGTCTTTATAAATGAATAAATACTATGTCTTTATAAAGGAACACATACTATGTCTTTATAATGGAACACATACTATGTCTTTATAAAGGAACAAATACTATGTCTTTATAAAGGAACACATACTATGTCTTTATAAAGGAATAAATACTATGTCTTTATAAAGGAATACATACTATGTCTTTATAAAGGAACAAATACTATGTCTTTATAAAGGAATAAATACTATGTCTTTATAAAGGAACAAATACTATGTCTTTATAAAGGAATAAATACTATGTCTTTATAAAGGAACAAATACTATGTCTTTATAAAGGAACAAATACTATGTCTTTATAAAGGAACAAATACTATGTCTTTATAAAGGAACAAATACTATGTCTTTATAAAGGAACAAACACTATGTCTTTATAAAGGAATAAATACTATGTCTTTATAAAGGAACAAATACTATGTCTTTATAAAGGAACAAATACTATGTCTTTATAAAGGAATAAATACTATGTCTTTATAAAGGAACACATACTATGTCTTTATAATGGAACACATACTATGTCTTTATAAAGGAACAAATACTATGTCTTTATAAAGGAACACATACTATGTCTTTATAAAGGAATAAATACTATGTCTTTATAAAGGAATAAATACTATGTCTTTATAAAGGAACAAATACTATGTCTTTATAAAGGAACAAATACTATGTCTTTATAAAGGAACAAATACTATGTCTTTATAAAGGAACAAATACTATGTCTTTATAAAGGAATAAATACTATGTCTTTATAAAGGAACAAATACTATGTCTTTATAAAGGAACAAATACTATGTCTTTATAAAGGAACAAATACTATGTCTTTATAAAGGAACAAATACTATGTCTTTATAAAGGAACAAATACTATGTCTTTATAAAGGAATAAATACTATGTCTTTATAAAGGAATAAATACTATGTCTTTATAAAGGAACAAATACTATGTCTTTATAAAGGAACAAATACTATGTCTTTATAAAGGAACAAATACTATGTCTTTATAAAGGAATAAATACTATGTCTTTATAAAGGAATAACTACTATGTCTTTATAAATGAATAAATACTGTGGCTTTATAATGAATAAAGTTTCAATCTTAAAGTAGCCTAAAGAGTCCTTCGTGTTCTACACCATATTGGACAGTGGCCTCGCTCATGCTTACAGAAAGCTTTGTGCCTTTACCCATCAGTTTGGACATCTTCTGCACTTTATTGCTAGCGATTTGTAGGTAAAATTGTCAAAGATTCACAGGATATTATATAATAGAATTTAACAAAATTGAAAAGGATTGAATTGTTAGATACTTGTGGTGAATGATGGACGGAGTCAGGCGCAGGAGTAAAATAACCGGAAGCAGCTTTACTCCTTCCAGACATACAATGCGCCTACAACGGCAATCCAAACAGGTACAGGGGAAACAATCCTCCCTGACCAAACACAGGTACAGGGGAAACAATCCTCCCTGACAGGTACAGGGGAAACAATCCTCCCTGACCAAACACAGGTACAGGGGAAACCATCCTCCCTGACCAAACACAGTCTCAGAAAATACAATAAATGTAATGACACAGGAGGAAATCAACCCTGGCAAAATAAATGAGAGAGTATCTCAACCGAGCTACTCTCCTCCCACATAGAACAATCACTCACAAAGACAATGGGGCAGAGGGAACAGTTATACACAGACTAATTAGGGGAATGAGCACCAGGTGTGTGTGATTGACAAGACATGACAAGTGGAGTGATGAGAATGGGAGTGGCAGTAGCTAGTAAGCCGGTGACGACGAACGCCGAAACCTGCCCGAACAAGGAGGAGGGGCAGCCTCGGCGGAAGTCGTGACAATACTACTGCACTGTTGGAGCTAGGAACACAAGCATTTCGCTACACCCGCAATAACATCTGCTAAATATGTGACCAGTAACATCTGCTAAATATGTGACCAATAACATCTGCTAAATATGTGTATGTGACCAATACAATTTTATTTTATTTTATTATATTACATGGATCAGATTTGATTTGATTATATTCCATGGATAAGATTCTTATTTAGTAGGCCTATGGGAACAAACTGTTTTACCAAAGCAACAAAAATTGGCCATGACGGTTTTCTGCAAATCCTTGATCAGTTATAATTCAGAAACAGAGTCTCCTTCACTCATGGAGGCATACTAGCATTACAGAATGTAAACTGAACTACAAATGTATTGGGGATGCATGGGGAACGGACTATTATGGAGTCACAGCAGAAGAGCGCAGTGAAAGACAAGTGTATGGCAAGGTATAATGTGGAGGTCTAATGTTCCCAGAACTTTTATATCAAGGTATAATGTGGAGGTCTAATGTTCCCAGAACTTTTAGATCAAGGTATAATGTGGAGGTCTAATGTTCCCCTGAACCTTTAGATCAAGGTATAATGTGGAGGTCTAATGTTCCCAGAACTTTTAGATCAAGGTATAATGTGGTCTAATGTTCCCCTGAACCTTTATATCAAGGTATAATGTGGAGGTCTAATGTTCCCAGAACTTTTATATCAAGGTATAATGTGGAGGTCTAATGTTCCCAGAACTTTTAGATCAAGGTATAATGTGGAGGTCTAATGTTCCCCTGAACCTTTAGATCAAGGTATAATGTGGAGGTCTAATGTTCCCAGAACTTTTAGATCAAGGTATAATGTGGTCTAATGTTCCCCTGAACCTTTATATCAAGGTATAATGTGGAGGTCTAATGTTCCCCTGAACCTTTAGATCAAGGTATAATGTGGTCTAATGTTCCCCTGAACCTTTAGATCAAGGTATAATGTGGTCTAATGTTCCCCTGTACCTTTAGATCAAGGTATAATGTGGAGGTCTAATGTTCCCCTGTACCTTTAGATCAAGGTATAATGTGGAGGTCTAATGTTCCCCTGAACCTTTAGATCAAGGTATAATGTGGAGGTCTAATGTTCCCCTGAACCTTTAGATCAAGGTATAATGTGGAGGTCTAATGTTCCCTGAACTTTTAGATCAAGGTATAATGTGGTCTAATGTTCCCCTGAACCTTTATATCAAGGTATAATGTGGAGGTCTAATGTTCCCCTGAACCTTTAGATCAAGGTATAATGTGGTCTAATGTTCCCCTGAACCTTTAGATCAAGGTATAATGTGGAGGTCTAATGTTCCCCTGAACCTTTAGAACAAGGTATAATGTGGAGGTCTAATGTTCCCCTGAACCTTTAGATCAAGGTATAATGTGGAGGTCTAATGTTCCCCTGAACCTTTAGATCAAGGTATAATGTGGTCTAATGTTCCCCTGTACCTTTAGATCAAGGTATAATGTGGTCTAATGTTCCCCTGTACCTTTAGATCAAGGTATAATGTGGAGGTCTAATGTTCCCCTGAACCTTTAGATCAAGGTATAATGTGGTCTAATGTTCCCCTGAACCTTTATATCAAGGTATAATGTGGTCTAATGTTCCCTTGAACCTTTAGATCAAGGTATAATGTGGCCTAATGTTCCCCTGAACCTTTATATCAAGGAATAATGTGGAGGTCTAATGTTCCCCTGTACCTTTAGATCAGGGTATAATGTGGAGGTCTAATGTTCCCCTGTACCTTTAGATCAAGGTATAATGTGGTCTAATGTTCCCCTGTACCTTTATATCAAGGTATAATGTGGTCTAATGTTCCCCTGTACCTTTAGATCAAGGTATAATGTGGAGGTCTAATGTTCCCCTGAACCTTTAGATCAAGGTATAATGTGGAGGTCTAATGTTCCCCTGTACCTTTAGATCAAGGTATAATGTGGAGGTCTAATGTTCCCCTGTACCTTTATATCAAGGTATAATGTGGTCTAATGTTCCCCTGTACCTTTATATCAAGGTATAATGTGGTCTAATGTTCCCCTGAACCTTTAGATCAAGGTATAATGTGGAGGTCTAATGTTCCCCTGTACCTTTATATCAAGGTATAATGTGGAGGTCTAATGTTCCCCTGAACCTTTAGATCAAGGTATAATGTGGAGGTCTAATGTTCCCCTGTACCTTTAGATCAAGGTATAATGTGGAGGTCTAATGTTCCCCTGAACCTTTAGATCAAGGTATAATGTGGAGGTCTAATGTTCCCCTGTACCTTTAGATCAAGGTATAATGTGGAGGTCTAATGTTCCCCTGAACCTTTAGATCAAGGTATAATGTGGAGGTCTAATGTTCCCCTGAACCTTTAGATCAAGGTATAATGTGGAGGTCTAATGTTCCCCTGAACCTTTATATCAAGGTATAATGTGGTCTAATGTTCCCCTGTACCTTTAGATCAAGGTATAATGTGGAGGTCTAATGTTCCCCTGAACCTTTAGATCAAGGTATAATGTGGAGGTCTAATGTTCCCCTGAACCTTTAGATCAAGGTATAATGTGGTCTAATGTTCCCCTGAACCTTTATATCAAGGTATAATGTGGAGGTCTAATGTTCCCCTGAACCTTTAGATCAAGGTATAATGTGGAGGTCTAATGTTCCCCTGAACCTTTATATCAAGGTATAATGTGGTCTAATGTTCCCCTGAACCTTTATATCAAGGTATAATGTGGTCTAATGTTCCCCTGAACCTTTAGATCAAGGTATAATGTGGTCTAATGTTCCCCTGAACCTTTAGATCAAGGTATAATGTGGAGGTCTAATGTTCCCCTGAACCTTTAGATCAAGGTATAATGTGGAGGTCTAATGTTCCCCTGAACCTTTATATCAAGGTATAATGTGGAGGTCTAATGTTCCCCTGTACCTTTAGATCAAGGTATAATGTGGAGGTCTAATGTTCCCCTGGGTTCTTATTTTCTGGTTAGCCATACTATATTGTTAAATTTCCATAAATGTTATTTTTGTCTTAATTGAAAAGTTGAATCAGGTTTGCTAGCCCTGCAACGGCTGGGGTCCCTGAGGAGACAGTTGAATCAGGTTTGCTAGCCCTGCAACGGCTGGGGGTCCCTGAGGAGACAGTTGAATCAGGTTTGCTAGCCCTGCAACGGCTGGGGGTCCCTGAGGAGACAGTTCAATCAGGTTTGCTAGCCCTGCAACGGCTGGGGGTCCCTGAGGAGACAGTTGAATCAGGTGTGCTAGCCCTACAACGGCCCTGAGGAGACAGTTGAATCAGGTGTGCTAGCCCTGCAACGGCCCTGAGGAGACAGTTGAATCAGGTTTGCTAGCCCTGCAACGGCCCTGAGGAGACAGTTGAATCAGGTTTGCTAGCCCTGCAACGGCTGGGGGTCCCTGAGAAGACAGTTGAATCAGGTGTGCTAGCCCTGCAACGGCCCTGAGGAGACAGTTGAATTACTGGCCATAGTCATATTTAACATGTAATTGCGTAACACAACAGATAAGACCATAGTCATATTTAACATGTAATTGCGTAACACAACAGATAACACCAACTAAAACCACCCTTCTAAACATTGGAATGAGCTGCCGCCCCTGCATTTGAATTATCCCTAAAAGAGGAAAGAACCCTTTTCTGAATGCAAAGAAACATTGAAGGGCAAAAAGGTTCCACATAGAACCATGACCCTTCCCAAAGAACCCTTGAGGAACCCTCTTTTAGTTATGTGTATTGCCTCAGTGGGCTGGTGGTGGGAAGGTCACCCCATATTGTGTCTAGCTCTGAATAAAATTGATCTCCTGCTATAACAGTCCTTGGCCTTTCTGTACGATGTTTTCAAATATTTGATTTTGCGCTGGCATTGGATGTGGGAATGGGAGAAACCCTTTTCTCTCATTCAGGATGATATCTCTTCATAAATATTGTCACACCCTGGCTCTGGGACTCTATATGTTGAGCCAGGGTGTGTTCATTCTGTTGTGTTTATTTCTATGTTGGCTAGAGTGACTCCCAATCAGAGGCAACGAGTGTCAGCTATCGTTGGTTGTCTCTGATTGGGAGCCATATTTAAACTGTCTGTTTTCCCTTTGTGTTTGTGGGTTTTTGTTCCGTGTTGGTCATTGTTACCGTGGACTTCACGAGTCGTTTCTTGTTTTGGTTATTATCACTAAAGATAATAAAGTTTAACCATGTTCGTTCATCACGCTGCGCCTTGGTCTATTCCTTACGACGATCGTGACAAATATCTTTATTTCTATATGCGTGATCTAACTTCTATTGGACTGTGGCATCCGACCACAGTGCCAGTAGGCATTTGGTTTCCTCCAGAATTAAGGTATCGTTGTCCATAATTACAACCTCAACTGGCCAGTGTCATTTTTTTGAGAGGGCGGGAACACTGTGACAGTGTTCAAATTTATACGCTTTCGTGGTCAGGATTCTTTTACAATTCAAATAAAATAAAATGTATTTATAAAGCCCTTTTTACATCAGCAGATGTCACAAAGTGCTTATACATAAACCCAGCCTAAAACCCCGAACAGCAAGCAATGCAGATTTAGAAGCACGGTGGCTAGGAAAAACTCAATAGAAAGGCAGGAACCTAGGATGAAACCTAGAGAGGAACCAGGCTCTGAGGGGTGGCCAGTCCTCTTCTGGCTGTGCCGGGTAGAGAGGAACCAGGCTCTGAGGGGTGGCCAGTCCTCTTCTGGCTGTGCCGGGTAGAGAGGAACCAGGCTCTGAGGGGTGGCCAGTCCTCTTCTGGCTGTGCCGGGTAGAGAGGAACCAGGCTCTGAGGGGTGGCCAGTCCTCTTCTGGCTGTGCCGGGTAGAGAGGAACCAGGCTCTGAGGGGTGGCCAGTCCTCTTCTGGCTGTGCCGGGTAGAGAGGAACCAGGCTCTGAGGGGTGGCCAGTCCTCTTCTGGCTGTGCCGGGTAGAGAGGAACCAGGCTCTGAGGGGTGGCCAGTCCTCTTCTGGCTGTGCCGGGTAGAGAGGAACCAGGCTCTGAGGGGTGGCCAGTCCTCTTCTGGCTGTGCCGGGTAGAGAGGAACCAGGCTCTGAGGGGTGGCCAGTCCTCTTCTGGCTGTACTGGGTGGAGAGGAACCAGGCTCTGAGGGGTGGCCAGTCCTCTACTGGCTGTACTGGGTAGAGAGGAACCAGGCTCTGAGGGGTGGCCAGTCCCCTTCTGGCTGTGCCGGGTAGAGAGGAACCAGGCTCTGAGGGGTGGCCAGTCCCCTTCTGGCTGTACTGGGTGGAGAGGAACCAGGCTCTGAGGGGTGGCCAGTCCCCTTCTGGCTGTGCCGTGTAGAGAGGAACCAGGCTCTGAGGGGTGGCCAGTCCTCTTCTGGCTGTGCCGTGTAGAGAGGAACCAGGCTCTGAGGGGTGGCCAGTCCTCTACTGGCTGTGCCGGGTAGAGAGGAACCAGGCTCTGAGGGGTGGCCAGTCCTCTACTGGCTGTGCCTGATGGAGATTATAACAGTACATGGCTATTAAGGCCAGATTGTTCTTCAAGATGTTCAAACGTTCATAGACGACCAGCAGCATAAAATAATAATCACAGTGGTTGTAGAGGGTGCAACAGGTCAGTACATCAGGAGTAAATGTAAATTGGCTTTTCATAGCCTGTCAAGGGGTGCTGAAGGTGGGTGTGGTGCATGAATCAAGCGCAGGACGCAGAAGCTCAGTCCAAAAGACTTTAGTGCAATATTCACATAGAAAATAAGCACAATAAGCCCGAAGGCGAAATAATGGCGCACACAGGCGTCAAACAAACGGCGCACTAACATGTGCGAAAAACCTCTCCAAAACACTGGAGGGAAGTACGTAGCTCCAACACGAAACAGAAGAGCAATCACACACAAAGACAAACACACACAACGAGAACTAAATAGGACACTAACGAGGACTAACAAGACACAGGTGTACAACATCAAGACAAAACCAAACGAACATGAAACATAGATCGGTGGCAGCTAGTACTCCGGGGACGACGACCGCTGAAGCCTGCCCGAACCAGGAGGAGGAGCAGCCTCGGCCGAAACCGTGACATAGCCGAGTATTGAGGTCGAGACAGCAGGTAGGTAGACAGAGGGAGAGACAGCAGGTAGGTAGACAGAGGGAGAGACAGCAGGTAGGTAGACAGAGGGAGAGACAGCAGGTAGGTAGACAGAGGGAGAGACAGCAGGTAGGTAGACAGAGGGAGAGACAGCAGGTAGGTAGACAGAGGGAGAGACAGCAGGTAGGTAGACAGAGGGAGAGAGAGTTGAAAACAGCAGGTCCAGGACAAGGTAGCACGTCCGGTGAAACGGGTCAGGGTCCAGGACAAGGTAGCACGTCCGGTGAAACGGGTCAGGGTTCCATAGCTGCAGGCAGAACAGTTAAAACTGTAGCAGCAGCACGACCAGGTGGACTGGGGACAGCCAGGAGTCATCAGGCCAGGTAGTCCTGAGGCATGGTCCTAGGGCTCAGCAGCAGTACGACCAAGTGGACTGGGGACAGCCAGGAGTCATCAGGCCAGGTAGTCCTGAGGCATGGTCCTAGGGCTCAGGTCCTCCGGGAGGGGAGGGAGAAAGAGAGAGAGTGATCATATCTACAGTAAAATCACACAGGACACCAGATAAGACAGTAGAATTACACCAGATATAACAGACTGACCCTAGAACCGCTGCCACACCACTAGAGGGATATCGGCAGACCACCAATTTACTATGCTGAGACAAGGCTGAGTATAGCCCACAAAGATCTCCTCCACTGCACGAGCCGAGGAGGAAGATCACGTCAGTGACTCAGCCTACTCAGGTCAAGTATAGCTCAAAAAAGCCTGGCACGACGTGACACACCACTCCTAGGGACAGCATGGAAGAACACTAGTAAGCCAGTGACTCAGCCCCCGTAATAGGGTCAGAGGCAGAGGATCCCAGTGGAGAGAAGGGAGCCGGCCAGGCAGAAACAGCAAGGGCGGTTTGTCGCTCCATTGCCTTGCCATTCACCTTCGCACCCCTGGGCCAGACTACACTCAATCACAGGACCTACTGAAGAGATGAGTCTTCAGTAAAGACTTAAAGGTCGAGACCGAGTCTGCGTCTCTCACATGGATAGGCAGACCATTCCATGAAAATTGAGCTCTATAGGAGAAAGCCAGCTGTTTACTTAGAAATTCTAGGGACAATAAGGGGGCTTGTGACCGTAGCGTACGTGTAGGTATGTACGGCAGGACCAAATCGGAGAGATAGGTAGGAGCAAGTCCATGTAATGCTTTGTAGGTTAGCAGTAAAACCTTGAAATCAGCCCTAGCCTTAACAGGAAGCCAGTGTAGAGAGGCTAGCACTGGAGTAATGTGATCACATTTTTTGGTTCTAGTCAAGATTCTAGCTGCCGTGTTTAGCACTAACTGAAGTTTATTTAGTGCTTTATCCGGGTAGCCGGAGAGTAGAGCATTGCAGTAGTCTAATCTAGAAGTGACAACAGCATGGATTAGCTTTTCTGCATCATTTTTGTATAAAAGGTTTCTGATTTTTGCAATGTTACGAAGATGGAAAGAAACTGCACTTGAAATAATCTTGGTATGTTTATCAAAAGAGAGATCAGGGTCCAGAGTAACACCGAGGTCCTACAGTTTTATTTGATACGACTGTACAACAATCTAAATTAATTGTCAGATCAAACAGCAGATCTCTTTGTTTCTTGGGACCTAGAACTAGCATCTCTGTTTGTCCGAGTTGTGTTTCCGAATGACATCACCAAGAGGTAGAATATATAGTGAAAACAATAGTGAACCTTGAGGAACACCGAAACGTACCATTGATTTGTCAGAGGACAAACGGTCCACAGAGACAAACTGATATCTTTTCGACAGATAAGATCTAAACCAGGCAGGAACTTGTCCGTGTAGACCAATTAAGGTTTCCAATCTCTCCAAAAGAATGTGGTGATCGATGGTGTCAAAAGTGGCACTAAGGTCTAGGAGCACGAGGACAGATGCAGAGCCTTGGTCTGACGCCATTAAAAGGTAATTTACCACCTCCACGAGTGCAGTCTCAGTGCTATGATGGGGTCTAAAGCCAGACTGGAGGCAGTGCTATGATGGGGTCTAAAGCCAGACTGGAGAAAGTGCTATGATGGGGTCTAAAGCCAGACTGGAGGCAGTGCTATGATGGGGTCTAAAGCCAGACTGGAGGCAGTCTCAGTACTATGATGGGGTCTAAAGCCAGACTGGAGGCAGTACTATGATGGGGTCTAAAGCCAGACTGGAGGCAGTCTCAGTGCTATGATGGGGTCTAAAGCCAGACTGGAGGCAGTCTCAGTGCTATGATGGGGTCTAAAGCCAGACTGGAGGCAGTACTATGATGGGGTCTAAAGCCAGACTGGAGGCAGTCTCAGTGCTATGATGGGGTCTAAAGCCAGACTGGAGGCAGTGCTATGATGGGGTCTAAAGCCAGACTGGTGGCAGTGCTATGATGGGGTCTAAAGCCAGACTGGAGGCAGTGCTATGATGGGGTCTAAAGCCAGACTGGAGGCAGTCTCAGTGCTATGATGGGGTCTAAAGCCAGACTGGAGGCAGTCTCAGTGCTATGATGGGGTCTAAAGCCAGACTGGAGGCAGTCTCAGTGCTATGATGGGGTCTAAAGCCAGACTGGAGGCAGTGCTATGATGGGGTCTAAAGCCAGACTGGAGGCAGTCTCAGTGCTATGATGGGGTCTAAAGCCAGACTGGAGGCAGTCTCAGTGCTATGATGGGGTCTAAAGCCAGACTGGAGGCAGTGCTATGATGGGGTCTAAAGCCAGACTGGAGGCAGTCTCAGTGCTATGATGGGGTCTAAAGCCAGACTGGAGGCAGTCTCAGTGCTATGATGGGGTCTAAAACCAGACTGGAGGCAGTCTTAGTGCTATGATGGGATCTAAAGCCAGACTGGAGGCAGTCTCAGTGCTATGATGGGGTCTAAAGCCAGACTGGAGGCAGTCTCAGTGCTATGATGGGGTCTAAAGCCAGACTGGAGGCAGTGCTATGATGGGGTCTAAAGCCAGACTGGAGGCAGTCTCAGTGCTATGATGGGGTCTAAAGCCAGACTGGAGGCAGTCTCAGTGCTATGATGGGGTCTAAAACCAGACTGGAGGCAGTCTTAGTGCTATGATGGAGTCTAAAGCCAGACTGGAGGCAGTCTCAGTGCTATGATGGGGTCTAAAGCCAGACTGGAGGCAGTACTTTGATGGGGTCTAAAGCCAGACTGGAGGCAGTCTCAGTGCTATGATGGGGTCTAAAGCCAGACTGGAGGCAGTCTCAGTACTATGATGGGGTCTAAAGCCAGACTGGAGGCAGTGCTATGATGGGGTCTAAAGCCAGACTGGAGGCAGTCTCAGTGCTATGATGGGGTCTAAAGCCAGACTGGAGGCAGTGCTATGATGGGGTCTAAAGCCAGACTGGAGGCAGTCTCAGTGCTATGATGGGGTCTAAAGCCAGACTGGAGGCAGTCTCAGTGCTATGATGGGGTCTAAAGCCAGACTGGAGGCAGTCTCAGTGCTATGATGGGGTCTAAAGCCAGATTGGAGGCAGTGCTATGATGGGGTCTAAAGCCAGACTGGAGGCAGTCTCAGTGCTATGATGGGGTCTAAAGCCAGACTGGAGGCAGTCTCAGTGCTATGATGGGGTCTAAAGCCAGACTAGAGGCAGTCTCAGTGCTATGATGGGGTCTAAAGCCAGACTGGAGGCAGTCTCAGTGCTATGATGGGGTCTAAAGCCAGACTGGAGGCAGTCTCAGTGCTATGATGGGGTCTAAAGCCAGACTGGAGGCAGTGCTATGATGGGGTCTAAAGCCAGACTGGAGGCAGTGCTATGATGGGGTCTAAAGCCAGACTGGAGGCAGTGCTATGATGGGGTCTAAAGCCAGACTGGAGGCAGTCTCAGTGCTATGATGGGGTCTAAAGCCAGACTGGAGGCAGTGCTATGATGGGGTCTAAAGCCAGACTGGAGGCAGTCTCAGTGCTATGATGGGGTCTTAAGCCAGACTGGAGGCAGTCTCAGTACTATGATGGGGTCTAAAGCCAGACTGGAGGCAGTGCTATGATGGGGTCTAAAGCCAGACTGGAGGCAGTCTCAGTGCTATGATGGGGTCTAAAGCCAGACTGGAGGCAGTCTCAGTACTATGATGGGGTCTAAAGCCAGACTGGAGGCAGTCTCAGTGCTATGATGGGGTCTAAAGCCAGACTGGAGGCAGTGCTATGATGGGGTCTAAAGCCAGACTGGAGGCAGTGCTATGATGGGGTCTAAAGCCAGACTGGAGGCAGTCTCAGAGCTATGATGGGGTCTAAAGCCAGACTGGAGGCAGTCTCAGTGCTATGATGGGGTCTAAAGCCAGACTGGAGGCAGTGCTATGATGGGGTCTAAAGCCAGACTGGAGGCAGTCTCAGTGCTATGATGGGGTCTAAAGCCAGACTGGAGGCAGTCTCAGTGCTATGATGGGGTCTAAAGCCAGACTGGAGGCAGTCTCAGTGCTATGATGGGGTCTAAAGCCAGACTGGAGGCAGTGCTATGATGGGGTCTAAAGCCAGACTGGAGGCAGTCTCAGTGCTATGATGGGGTCTAAAGCCAGACTGGAGGCAGTCTCAGTGCTATGATGGGGTCTAAAGCCAGACTGGAGGCAGTCTCAGTGCTATGATGGGGTCTAAAGCCAGACTGGAGGCAGTGCTATGATGGGGTCTAAAGCCAGACTGGAGGCAGTCTCAGTGCTATGATGGGGTCTAAAGCCAGACTGGAGGCAGTCTCAGTGCTATGATGGGGTCTAAAGCCAGACTGGAGGCAGTGCTATGATGGGGTCTAAAGCCAGACTGGAGGCAGTCTCAGTGCTATGATGGGGTCTAAAGCCAGACTGGAGGCAGTCTCAGTGCTATGATGGGGTCTAAAACCAGACTGGAGGCAGTCTTAGTGCTATGATGGGGATCTAAAGCCAGACTGGAGGCAGTCTCAGTGCTATGATGGGGTCTAAAGCCAGACTGGAGGCAGTCTCAGTGCTATGATGGGGTCTAAAGCCAGACTGGAGGCAGTGCTATGATGGGGTCTAAAGCCAGACTGGAGGCAGTCTCAGTGCTATGATGGGGTCTAAAGCCAGACTGGAGGCAGTCTCAGTGCTATGATGGGGTCTAAAACCAGACTGGAGGCAGTCTTAGTGCTATGATGGGGTCTAAAGCCAGACTGGAGGCAGTCTCAGTGCTATGATGGGGTCTAAAGCCAGACTGGAGGCAGTGCTATGATGGGGTCTAAAGCCAGACTGGAGGCAGTACTTTGATGGGGTCTAAAGCCAGACTGGAGGCAGTCTCAGTGCTATGATGGGGTCTAAAGCCAGACTGGAGGCAGTCTCAGTACTATGATGGGGTCTAAAGCCAGACTGGAGGCAGTGCTATGATGGGGTCTAAAGCCAGACTGGAGGCAGTCTCAGTGCTATGATGGGGTCTAAAGCCAGACTGGAGGCAGTGCTATGATGGGGTCTAAAGCCAGACTGGAGGCAGTCTCAGTGCTATGATGGGGTCTAAAGCCAGACTGGAGGCAGTCTCAGTACTATGATGGGGTCTAAAGCCAGACTGGAGGCAGTCTCAGTGCTATGATGGGGTCTAAAGCCAGACTAGAGGCAGTCTCAGTGCTATGATGGGGTCTAAAGCCAGACTGGAGGCAGTCTCAGTGCTATGATGGGGTCTAAAGCCAGACTGGAGGCAGTCTCAGTGCTATGATGGGGTCTAAAGCCAGATTGGAGGCAGTGCTATGATGGGGTCTAAAGCCAGACTGGAGGCAGTCTCAGTGCTATGATGGGGTCTAAAGCCAGACTGGAGGCAGTCTCAGTGCTATGATGGGGTCTAAAGCCAGACTAGAGGCAGTCTCAGTGCTATGATGGGGTCTAAAGCCAGACTGGAGGCAGTCTCAGTGCTATGATGGGGTCTAAAGCCAGACTGGAGGCAGTCTCAGTGCTATGATGGGGTCTAAAGCCAGACTGGAGGCAGTGCTATGATGGGGTCTAAAGCCAGACTGGAGGCAGTGCTATGATGGGGTCTAAAGCCAGACTGGAGGCAGTCTCAGTGCTATGATGGGGTCTAAAGCCAGACTGGAGGCAGTGCTATGATGGGGTCTAAAGCCAGACTGGAGGCAGTCTCAGTGCTATGATGGGGTCTTAAGCCAGACTGGAGGCAGTCTCAGTACTATGATGGGGTCTAAAGGCAGACTGGAGGCAGTGCTATGATGGGGTCTAAAGCCAGACTGGAGGCAGTCTCAGTGCTATGATGGGGTCTAAAGCCAGACTGGAGGCAGTCTCAGTACTATGATGGGGTCTAAAGCCAGACTGGAGGCAGTCTCAGTGCTATGATGGGGTCTAAAGCCAGACTGGAGGCAGTGCTATGATGGGGTCTAAAGCCAGACTGGAGGCAGTGCTATGATGGGGTCTAAAGCCAGACTGGAGGCAGTCTCAGAGCTATGATGGGGTCTAAAGCCAGACTGGAGGCAGTCTCAGTGCTATGATGGGGTCTAAAGCCAGACTGGAGGCAGTGCTATGATGGGGTCTAAAGCCAGACTGGAGGCAGTCTCAGTGCTATGATGGGGTCTAAAGCCAGACTGGAGGCAGTCTCAGTGCTATGATGGGGTCTAAAGCCAGACTGGAGGCAGTCTCAGTGCTATGATGGGGTCTAAAGCCAGACTGGAGGCAGTGCTATGATGGGGTCTAAAGCCAGACTGGAGGCAGTCTCAGTGCTATGATGGGGTCTAAAGCCAGACTGGAGGCAGTCTCAGTGCTAAGATGGGGTCTAAAGCCAGACTAGAGGCAGTCTCAGTGCTATGATGGGGTCTAAAGCCAGACTGGAGGCAGTCTCAGTGCTATGATGGGGTCTAAAGCCAGACTGGAGGCAGTGCTATGATGGGGTCTAAAGCCAGACTGGAGGCAGTTTTATGATGGGGTCTAAAGCCAGACTGGAGGCATTTTCAGTGCTATGATGGGGTCTAAAGCCAGACTGGAGGCAGTCTCAGTGCTATGATGGGGTCTAAAGCCAGACTGGAGGCAGTGCTATGATGGGGTCTAAAGCCAGACTGGATGCAGTCACAGTGCTATGATGGGGTCTAAAGCCAGACTGGAGGCAGTCTCAGTGCTATGATGGGGTCTAAAGCCAGACTGGAGGCAGTGCTATGATGGGGTCTAAAGCCAGACTGGAGGCAGTCTCAGTGCTATGATGGGGTCTAAAGCCAGACTGGAGGCAGTCTCAGTACTATGATGGGGTCTGAAGCCAGACTGGAGTCAGTGCTATGATGGGGTCTAAAGCCAGATTGGAGGCAGTCTCAGTACTATGATGGGGTCTAAAGCCAGACTGGAGGCAGTCTCAGTGCTATGATGGGGTCTAAAGCCAGACTGGAGGCAGTCTCAGTGCTATGATGGGGTCTAAAACCAGACCGGAGGCAGTCTCAGTGCTATGATGGGGTCTAAAGCCAGACTGGAGGCAGTCTCAGTGCTATGATGGGGTCTAAAGCCAGACTGGAGGCAGTGCTATGATGGGGTCTAAAGCCAGACTGGAGGCAGTGCTATGATGGGGTCTAAAGCCAGACTGGAGGCAGTCTCAGTGCTATGATGGGGTCTAAAGCCAGACTGGAGGCAGTCTCAGTGCTATGATGGGGTCTAAAGCCAGACTGGAGGCAGTGCTATGATGGGGTCTAAAGCCAGACTGGAGGCAGTCTCAGTGCTATGATGGGGTCTAAAGCCAGACTGGAGGCAGTCTCAGTGCTATGATGGGGTCTAAAGCCAGACTGGAGGCAGTGCTATGATGGGGTCTAAAGCCAGACTGAGGCAGTCTCAGTGCTATGATGGGGTCTAAAGCCAGACTGGAGGCAGTCTCAGTACTATGATGGGGTCTAAAGCCAGACTGGAGGCAGTCTCAGTGCTATGATGGGGTCTAAAGCCAGACTGGAGGCAGTCTCAGTGCTATGATGGGGTCTAAAGCCAGACTGGAGGCAGTCTCAGTGCTATGATGGGGTCTAAAGCCAGACTGGAGGCAGTCTCAGTGCTATGATGGGGTCTAAAACCAGACTGGAGGCAGTCTCAGTGCTATGATGGGGTCTAAAGCCAGACTGGAGGCAGTGTCAGTGCTATGATGGGGTCTAAAGCCTGACTGGAGGCAGTGCTATGATGGGGTCTAAAGCCAGACTGGAGGCAGTGCTATGATGAGGTCTAAAGCCAGACTGGAGGCAGTCTCAGTGCTATGATGGGGTCTAAAGCCAGACTGGAGGCAGTCTCAGTGCTCTGATGGGGTCTAAAGCCAGACTGGAGGCAGTGTCAGTACTATGATGTGGTCTAAAGCCAGACTGGAGGCAGTGCTATGATGGGGTCTAAAGCCAGACTGGAGGCAGTCTCAGTGCCATGATGGGGTCTAAAGCCAGACTGGAGGCAGTCTCAGTGCTATGATGGGGTCTAAAGCCAGACTGGAGGCAGTGCTATGATGGGGTCTAAAGCCAGACTGGAGGCAGTCTCAGTGCTATGATGGGGTCTAAAGCCAGACTGGAGGCAGTCTCAGTGCTATGATGGGGTCTAAAGCCAGACTGGAGGCAGTGCTATGATGGGGTCTAAAGCCAGACTGGAGGCAGTCTCAGTGCTATGATGGGGTCTAAAGCCAGACTGGAGGCAGTCTCAGTGCTATGATGGGGTCTAAAGCCAGACTGGAGGCAGTCTCAGTGCTATGATTGGGTCTAAAGCCAGACTGGAGGCAGTGCTATGATGGGGTCTAAAGCCAGACTGGAGGCAGTGCTATGATGGGGTCTAAAGCCAGACTGGAGGCAGTGCTATGATGGGGTCTAAAGCCAGACTGGAGGCAGTCTCAGTGCTATGATGGGGTCTAAAGCCAGACTGGAGGCAGTCTCAGTACTATGATGGGGTCTATAGCCAGACTGGAGGCAGTCTCAGTGCTATGATGGGGTCTAAAGCCAGACTGGAGGCAGTCTCAGTGCTATGATGGGGTCTAAAGCCAGAAAAAAACTGGAGGCAGTGCTAAAGCTTCTCAAAAAACCATCACTCGACCCCACTGATGTCAACAACTACAGACCAGTATCCCTTCTTTCTTTTCTTTCCAAAACTATTGAGCGTGCCGTCTTTAGCCAACTCTCTTGCTATCTCTCTCAGAATGACCTTCTTGATCCAAACCAATCAGGTTTCAGGACTGGTCATTCAACTGAGACTGCTCTTCTCTGTGTCACGGAGACTCTCCGCACTGCTAAAGCTAACTCTCTCTCCTCTGCTCTTGTCCTTCTAGACCTGTCTGCTGCCTTTGATACTGTGAACCATCAGATCCTCCTCTCCACCCTCTCCGAGCTGGGCATCTCCGGCGCGGCTCACTCCTGGATTGCGTCCTACCTGACCGGTCGCTCCTACCAAGTGGCGTGGCGAGAAGCTGTCTCCGCACCACGTGCTCTCACCACTGGTGTCCCCCAGGGCTCAGTTCTAGGCCCTCTCCTTTTCTCCCTATACACCAAGTCACTTGGCTCTGTCATATCCTCACATGGCCTTTCCTATCATTGCTACGCTGACGATACACAACTAATCTTCTCCTTTCCCCCTTCTGATAACCAGGTGGCGAATCGCATCTCTGCATGTCTGGCAGACATATCAGTATGGATGACGGATCACCACCTCAAGCTGAACCCTGGCAAGACGGAGCTGCTCTTCCTCCCGGGGAAGGACTGCCCGTTCCATGATCTCGCCATCACGGTTGACAACTCCGCTGTGTCCTCCTCCCAGAGTGCGAAGAGCCTAGGCGTGACCCTGGACAACACCCTGTCGTTCTCCGCCAACATCAAGGCGGTGACCCGCTCCTGCAGGTTCATGCTCTACAACATTCGGAGAGTACGACCCTGCCTTACACAGGAAGCGGCACAGGTCCTAATCCAGGCACTTGTCATCTCCCGTCTGGACTACTGCAACTCGCTGTTGGCTGGCCTCCCTGCCTGTGCCATTAAACCCCTACAACTCATCCAGAATGCCGCAGCCCGTCTGGTGTTCAACCTTCCCAAGTTCTCTCACGTCACCCCCCCTCCTCCGCACACTCCACTGGCTTCCAGTTGAAGCTCGCATCCGCTACAAGACCATGGTGCTTGCCTATGGAGCAGTGAGGGGAACGGCACCTCTGTAACTTCAGGCTCTGATCAGTCCCTACACCCAAACGAGGGCATTGCGTTCATCCACCTCTGGCCTGCTGGCTCCCCTTCCTCTGCGGAAGCATAGCTCCCGCTCAGCCCAGTCAAAACTGTTCGCTGCTCTGGCACCCCAATGGTGGAACAAGCTTCCTCACGACGCCAGGACAGCGGAGTCACTCACCACCTTCCGGAGACATTTGAAACCCCACCTCTTTAAGGAATACCTGGGATAGGATAAAGTATTCCTTCTAACCCCCCCCCCCCCCCCCCCCCCCCCCCCCCCGCCCCAAATTGTAAAGTGGTTATCCCACTGGCTATAGGGTGAACGCACCAATTTGTGAGTCGCTCTGGATAAGAGCGTCTGCTAAATGACTAAAATGTAAATGTAAATGTAAAGCCAGACTGGAGGCAGTCTCAGTGCTATGATGGGGTCTAAAGCCAGACTAGAGGCAGTCTCAGTGCTATGATGGGGTCTAAAGCCAGACTGGAGGCAGTCTCAGTGCTATGATGGGGTCTAAAGCCAGACTGGAGGCAGTGCTATGATGGGGTCTAAAGCCAGACTGGAGGCAGTCTCAGTGCTATGATGGGGTCTAAAGCCAGACTGGAGGCAGTCTCAGTGCTATGATGGGGTCTAAAGCCAGACTGGAGGCAGTGCTATGATGGGGTCTAAAGCCAGACTGGAGGCATTCTCAGTGCTATGATGGGGTCTAAAGCCAGACTGGAGGCAGTCTCAGTGCTATGATGGGGTCTAAAGCCAGACTGGAGGCAGTCTCAGTGCTATGATGGGGTCTAAAGCCAGACTGGAGGCAGTCTCAGTGCTATGATGGGGTCTAAAGCCAGACTGGAGGCAGTCTCAGTGCTATGATGGGGTCTAAAGCCAGACTGGAGGCAGTCTCAGTGCTATGATGGGGTCTAAAGCCAGACTGGAGGCAGTCTCAGTGCTATGATGGGGTCTAAAGCCAGACTGGAGGCAGTCTCAGTGCTATGATGGGGTCTAAAGCCAGACTGGAGGCAGTCTCAGTGCTATGATGGGGTCTAAAGCCAGACTGGAGGCAGTCTCAGTGCTATGATGGGGTCTAAAGCCAGACTGGAGGCAGTCTCAGTGCTATGATGGGGTCTAAAGCCAGACTGGAGGCAGTCTCAGTGCTATGATGGGGTCTAAAGCCAGACTGGAGGCAGTCTCAGTGCTATGATGGGGTCTAAAGCCAGACTGGAGGCAGTCTCAGTGCTATGATGGGGTCTAAAGCCAGACTGGAGGCAGTCTCAGTGCTATGATGGGGTCTAAAGCCAGACTGGAGGCAGTCTCAGTACTATGATGGGGTCTAAAGCCAGACTGGAGGCAGTCACAGTACTATGATGGGGTCTAAAACCAGACTGGAGGCAGTCTCAGTGCTATGATGGGGTCTAAAGCCAGACTGGAGGCAGTCTCAGTGCTATGATGGGGTCTAAAGCCAGACTGGAGGCAGTGCTATGATGGGGTCTAAAGCCAGACTGGAGGCAGTACTATGATGGGGTCTAAAGCCAGACTGGAGGCAGTCTCAGTGCTATGATGGGGTCTAAAGCCAGACTGGAGGCAGTCTCAGTACTATGATGGGGTCTAAAGCCAGACTGGAGGCAGTCTCAGTGCTATGATGGGGTCTAAAGCCAGACTGGAGGCAGTCTCAGTGCTATGATGGGGTCTAAAGCCAGACTGGAGGCAGTGCTATGATGGGGTCTAAAGCCAGACTGGAGGCAGTCTCAGTGCTATGATGGGGTCTAAAGCCAGACTGGAGGCAGTCTCAGTGCTATGATGGGGTCTAAAGCCAGACTGGAGGCAGTACTATGATGGGGTCTAAAGCCAGACTGGAGGCAGTGCTATGATGGGGTCTAAAGCCAGACTGGAGGCAGTCTCAGTGCTATGATGGGGTCTAAAGCCAGACTGGAGGCAGTGCTATGATGGGGTCTAAAGCCAGACTGGAGGCAGTCTCAGTGCTATGATGGGGTCTAAAGCCAGACTGGAGGCAGTCTCAGTGCTATGATGGGGTCTAAAGCCAGACTGGAGGCAGTCTCAGTGCTATGATGGGGTCTAAAGCCAGACTGGAGGCAGTCTCAGTGCTATGATGGGGTCTAAAGCCAGACTGGAGGCAGTGCTATGATGGGGACTAAAGCCAGACTGGAGGCAGTCTCAGTGCTATGATGGGGTCTAAAGCCAGACTGGAGGCAGTCTCAGTGCTATGATGGGGTCTAAAGCCAGACTGGAGGCAGTGCTATGATGGGGTCTAAAGCCAGACTGGATGCAGTCTCAGTGCTATGATGGGGTCTAAAGCCAGACTGGAGGCAGTCTCAGTGCTATGATGGGGTCTAAAGCCAGACTGGAGGCAGTCTCAGTGCTATGATGGGGTCTAAAGCCAGACTGGAGGCAGTGCTATGATGGGGTCTAAAGCCAGACTGGATGCAGTCTCAGTGCTATGATGGGGTCTAAAGCCAGACTGGAGGCAGTGCTATGATGGGGTCTAAAGCCAGACTGGAGGCAGTCTCAGTGCTATGATGGGGTCTAAAGCCAGACTGGAGGCAGTCTCAGTGCTATGATGGGGTCTAAAGCCAGACTGGAGGCAGTCTCAGTGCTATGATGGGGTCTAAAGCCAGACTGGAGGCAGTCTCAGTGCTATGATGGGGTCTAAAGCCAGACTGGAGGCAGTCTCAGTACTATGATGGGGTCTAAAGCCAGACTGGAGGCAGTCTCAGTGCTATGATGGGGTCTAAAGCCAGACTGGAGGCAGTCTCAGTGCTATGATGGGGTCTAAAGCCAGACTGGAGGCAGTCTCAGTACTATGATGGGGTCTAAAGCCAGACTGGAGGCAGTCTCAGTGCTATGATGGGGTCTAAAGCCAGACTGGAGGCAGTCAGTGCTATGATGGGGTCTAAAGCCAGACTGGAGGCAGTCTCAGTGCTATGATGGGGTCTAAAGCCAGACTGGAGGCAGTCTCAGTGCTATGATGGGGTCTAAAGCCAGACTGGAGGCAGTCTCAGTGCTATGATGGGGTCTAAAGCCAGACTGGAGGCAGTCTCAGTGCTATGATGGGGTCTAAAGCCAGACTGGAGGCAGTCTCAGTGCTATGATGGGGTCTAAAGCCAGACTGGAGGCAGTCTCAGTGCTATGATGGGGTCTAAAGCCAGACTGGAGGCAGTCTCAGTGCTATGATGGGGTCTAAAGCCAGACTGGAGGCAGTCTCAGTGCTATGATGGGGTCTAAAGCCAGACTGGAGGCAGTCTCAGTGCTATGATGGGGTCTAAAGCCAGACTGGAGGCAGTCTCAGTGCTATGATGGGGTCTAAAGCCAGACTGGAGGCAGTCAGTGCTATGATGGGGTCTAAAGCCAGACTGGAGGCAGTCAGTGCTATGATGGGGTCTAAAGCCAGACTGGAGGCAGTCTCAGTGCTATGATGGGGTCTAAAGCCAGACTGGAGGCAGTCTCAGTGCTATGATGGGGTCTAAAGCCAGACTGGAGGCAGTCTCAGTGCTATGATGGGGTCTAAAGCCAGACTGGAGGCAGTCTCAGTGCTATGATGGGGTCTAAAGCCAGACTGGAGGCAGTGCTATGATGGGGTCTAAAGCCAGACTGGAGGCAGTCTCAGTGCTATGATGGGGTCTAAAGCCAGACTGGAGGCAGTCTCAGTGCTATGATGGGGTCTAAAGCCAGACTGGAGGCAGTCTCAGTGCTATGATGGGGTCTAAAGCCAGACTGGAGGCAGTCTCAGTGCTATGATGGGGTCTAAAGCCAGACTGGAGGCAGTCTCAGTGCTATGATGGGGTCTAAAGCCAGACTGGAGGCAGTCTCAGTGCTATGATGGGGTCTAAAGCCAGACTGGAGGCAGTCTCAGTACTATGATGGGGTCTAAAGCCAGACTGGAGGCAGTCTCAGTGCTATGATGGGGTCTAAAGCCAGACTGGAGGCAGTCTCAGTGCTATGATGGGGTCTAAAGCCAGACTGGAGGCAGTCTCAGTGCTATGATGGGGTCTAAAGCCAGACTGGAGGCAGTCTCAGTGCTATGATGGGGTCTAAAGCCAGACTGGAGGCAGTCTCAGTGCTATGATGGGGTCTAAAGCCAGACTGGAGGCAGTGCTATGATGGGGTCTAAAGCCAGACTGGAGGCAGTCTCAGTGCTATGATGGGGTCTAAAGCCAGACTGGAGGCAGTCTCAGTGCTATGATGGGGTCTAAAGCCAGACTGGAGGCAGTCTCAGTGCTATGATGGGGTCTAAAGCCAGACTGGAGGCAGTCTCAGTGCTATGATGGGGTCTAAAACCAGACTGGAGGCAGTCTCAGTGCTATGATGGGGTCTAAAGCCAGACTGGAGGCAGTCTCAGTGCTATGATGGGGTCTAAAGCCAGACTGGAGGCAGTGCTATGATGGGGTCTAAAGCCAGACTGGAGGCAGTGCTATGATGGGGTCTAAAGCCAGACTGGAGGCAGTCTCAGTGCTATGATGGGGTCTAAAGCCAGACTGGAGGCAGTCTCAGTGCTATGATGGGGTCTAAAGCCAGACTGGAGTCAGTGCTATGATGGGGTCTAAAGCCAGACTGGAGGCAGTCTCAGTGCTATGATGGGGTCTAAAGCCAGACTGGAGGCTGTCTCAGTGCTATGATGGGGTCTAAAGCCAGACTGGAGGCAGTGCTATGATGGGGTCTAAAGCCAGACTGGATGCAGTCTCAGTGCTATGATGGGGTCTAAAGCCAGACTGGAGGCAGTCTCAGTGCTATGATGGGGTCTAAAGCCAGACTGGAGGCAGTCTCAGTGCTATGATGGGGTCTAAAGCCAGACTGGAGGCAGTCTCAGTGCTATGATGGGGTCTAAAGCCAGACTGGAGGCAGTCTCAGTACTATGATGGGGTCTAAAGCCAGACTGGAGGCAGTCTCAGTACTATGATGGGGTCTAAAGCCAGACTGGAGGCAGTCTCAGTGCTATGATGGGGTCTAAAGCCAGACTGGAGGCAGTCTCAGTACTATGATGGGGTCTAAAGCCAGACTGGAGGCAGTCTCAGTGCTATGATGGGGTCTAAAGCCAGACTGGAGGCAGTCTCAGTGCTATGATGGGGTCTAAAGCCAGACTGGAGGCAGTCTCAGTGCTATGATGGGGTCTAAAGCCAGACTGGAGGCAGTCTCAGTGCTATGATGGGGTCTAAAGCCAGACTGGAGGCAGTGCTATGATGGGGTCTAAAGCCAGACTGGAGGCAGTCTCAGTGCTATGATGGGGTCTAAAGCCAGACTGGAGGCAGTGCTATGATGGGGTCTAAAGCCAGACTGAGGCAGTCTCAGTGCTATGATGGGGTCTAAAGCCAGACTGGAGGCAGTCTCAGTACTATGATGGGGTCTAAAGCCAGACTGGGTCTCAGTACTATGATGGGGTCTAAAGCCAGACTGGAGGCAGTCTCAGTGCTATGATGGGGTCTAAAGCCAGACTGGGTCTCAGTGCTATGATGGGGTCTAAAACCAGACTGGAGGCAGTCTCAGTGCTATGATGGGGTCTAAAGCCAGACTGGAGGCAGTCTCAGTGCTTTGATGGGGTCTAAAGCCTGACTGGAGGCAGTGCTATGATGGGGTCTAAAGCCATACTGGAGGCAGTGCTATGATGAGGTCTAAAGCCAGACTGGAGGCAGTCTCAGTGCTATGATGGGGTCTAAAGCCAGACTGGAGGCAGTCTCAGTGCTATGATGGGGTCTAAAGCCAGACAGGAGGCAGTCTCAGTGCTATGATGGGGTCTAAAGCCAGACTGGAGGCAGTGCTATGATGGGGTCTAAAGCCAGACTGGAGGCAGTGCTATGATGAGGTCTAAAGCCAGACTGGAGTCAGTCTCAGTGCTATGATGGGGTCTAAAGCCAGACTGGAGGCAGTCTCAGTGCTATGATGGGGTCTAAAGCCAGACTGGAGGCAGTGCTATGATGGGGTCTAAAGCCAGACTGGAGGCAGTCTCAGTGCTATGATGGGGTCTAAAGCCAGACTGGAGGCAGTCTCAGTGCTATGATGGGGTCTAAAGCCAGACTGGAGGCAGTCTCAGTGCTATGATGGGGTCTAAAGCCAGACTGGAGGCAGTCTCAGTGCTATGATGGGGTCTAAAGCCAGACTGGAGGCAGTGCTATGATGGGGTCTAAAGCCAGACTGGAGTCAGTCTCAGTGCTATGATGGGGTCTAAAGCCAGACTGGAGGCAGTCTCAGTGCTATGATGGGGTCTAAAGCCAGACTGGAGGCAGTGCTATGATGGGGTCTAAAGCCAGACTGGAGGCAGTCTCAGTGCTATGATGGGGTCTAAAGCCAGACTGGAGGCAGTGCTATGATGGGGTCTAAAGCCAGACTGGAGGCAGTGCTATGATGGGGTCTAAAACCAGACTGGGTCTCAGGACTATGATGGGGTCTAAAACCAGACTGGGTCTCAGGACTATGATGGGGTCTAAAACCAGACTGGGTCTCAGGACTATGATGGGGTCTAAAACCAGACTGGGTCTCAGGACTATGATGGGGTCTAAAGCCAGACTGGGTCTCAGGACTATGATGGGGTCTAAAACCAGACTGGAGGCAGTGCTATGATGGGGTCTAAAGCCAGACTGGAGGCAGTGCTATGATGGGGTCTAAAGCCAGACTGGAGGCAGTCTCAGTGCTATGATGGGGTCTAAAGCCAGACTGGAGCGTTTCATATACATTATATGTCTTCAGGAAGGCAGTGAGTTGCTGAGCAACAGCTTTTTCTAAAATGATTGAGAGGAATGGGAGATTTGACACGGGCCGATTTTAGTTTGATGGGGTCTTTTTCAGGAGAGGCTTTATTACTGTCACTTTTAGTGAGTTTGGTCCACATCCGGAGGATAGGGAGCTGTTTATTATGTTCAACATAGGAGGGCCAAGACCAGGAAGTAGCTCTTTCAGTAGTTTAGTTGGAATAGGGTCCTGTAGACAGCTGGAAGGTTTAGAGGCCATAACTATTTTCGTGAAGGTGTCGAGAGATACAGGATTTAAAAAACCTGAGGGACCTGGCACTTCTGTGCAGACTCAGGACAACTGACCTTTGGAGAAAAACTTAGATTCAAAGAGGAGTCCGTAATTTGCTTTCTAATGATCATGATATTTTCGTCAAAGAAGTTCATCACTGCTGAAGTGAAGGCCATCCTCTCTTGGGGAATGCTGCTTTTTAGTTAGCTTTGCGACAGCATCATGAATAAATGTTAGATTGTTCTTATTCTCCTCAATAAGGTTGGAAAAATAGGATGATCGAGCAGCAGTGAGGGCTCTTCGATATTGCACAGTACTGTCTTTCCAAGCTAGTCGGAAGACTTCCAGTTTGGTGGAGCGCAATTTCCCTTCCAATTTTCTGGAAGCTTGCTTCAGGGCTCGGGTATTTTCTGTAGGGAGCTAATTTCTTGTGACAAATGTCTTTTCGTTTTTAGGGATGCGACTGCATCTAGGGTAAATTTAGATCCTCAGTTAGATTGTTGTACTCTGACGTCCTCGGGGAGGTGGAGGGAGTCTGGAAGGGCCTCTAGGAATCTTTGGGTTGTCCGAGAATTAATAGCGCAGTTTTTGATAATCCTTGGTTGGGGTCTGAGCAGATTATTTGTTGCGATTGCAAACGTAATAAAATGGTGGTCCGATAGTCCAGGATTATTGAGGAAAAACATTTAGATCCACAATATTTATTCAACGGGACAAAACTAGATCCAGGGTATGACTGTGGCAATGAGAAGGTCCGGAGACATGTTGGACAAAACCCACTGAGTCGATGATGGCTCCGAAAGCCTTTTGGAGTGGGTCTGTTGACCTTTACATGTGAATATTGAAGTCACCAAAAATTAGAATATTATCTGCCATGACTACAAGGTCAGATAGGAATTCAGGAAACTCAGTGAGGAATGTTGTATACAGCCCAGGAGGCCTTTAAACAGTAGCTATACAAAGTGACTGAGTAGGCTGCATAGATTTTATGACTAGAATCTCAAAAGATGAAAATGCAGTCTTTTTATTTTTTGTAAATTGAAGTTTGCTGTCGTAGAATGTTAGCAACACCTCCGCCTTTGCGGGATGCGAGGGGGATATGGTCACTACTGTAACCAGGAGAGGCCTCATTTAACACAGTCAATTCATCAGGCTTGAGCCATGTTTCAGTCAGGCCAATCACATCAAGGTATTATCAGTTATCAGTTAATTGACTATGACTGCCTTGGAAGTGAGGGATCTAACATTAAGTAACCCTATTTTGAGATGTGCGATATCACAATCTCTTTCAATAATGACAGGAATGGAGGAGGTCTTTATTCCAGTGAGTTTGCTAAGGCGAACACCGCCATGTTTAGTTTTGCTCAACCTAGATCGAGGCACGGACACGGTCTCAATGGAGATAGCTGAGCTGACTACACTGACTGTGCTAGTGGCAGACTCCACTAAGCTGTCAGGCTGGCTAACAGCCTGCTGCCTGGCCTGCACCCTGTCTCATTGGGGAGGCTAACAGCCTGCTGCCTGGCCTGCACCCTGTCTCATTGGGCTGGCTAACAGCCTGCTGCCTGGCCTGCACCCTGTCTCATTGGGCTGGCTAACAGCCTGCTGCCTGGCCTGCACCCTGTCTCATTGGAGCTAGAGGAGTTAGAGCCCTGTCTATGTTGGTAGATAAGATGAGAGCTCCCCTCCAGCTAGGATGGAGTCCATCACTCCTCAGCAGGCCAGGCTTGGTCCTGTAACACCCCTCCAGCTAGGATGGAGTCCATCACTCCTCAGCAGGCCAGGCTTGGTCCTGTAGCACCCCTCCAGCTAGGATGGAGTCCATCACTCCTCAGCAGGCCAGGCTTGGTCCTGTAGCACCCCTCCAGCTAGGATGGAGTCCATCACTCCTCAGCAGGCCAGGCTTGGTCCTGTATCACCCCTCCAGCTAGGATGGAGTCCGTCACTCCTCAGCAGGCCAGGCTTGGTCCTGTAGCACCCCTCCAGCTAGGATGGAGTCCGTCACTCCTCAGCAGGCCAGGCTTAGTCCTGTTTGTGGGGGAGGCCCAGAAAGAGGGCCAGTTATCTATTCTATATTTTGGGAGGGGCAGAAAACAGTTTCCAACCAGCGATTGAGTTGTGAGACTTTGCTGTAGAGCTCATCACTCCCCCTAACTGGGAGGGGGCCAGAGACAATTACTTGATGCCGACACATCTTTCTAGCTAAGTTAAACGCTGAAGTTATGTTGCGCTTGGTGACCTGTGACTGTTTCATCCTAACATCGTTGGTGCCGACGTGGATAACAATATCCCTATACTCTCTACACTCACCAGATTTTGCCTTAGCCAGCACCATCTTCAGATTAGCCTTTACGTCGGTAGCCCTGCCCCCTGGTAAACAGTGTATGATTGCTGGATGATTATTTTTAAGTCTAATATTGCGGGTAATGGAGTCGCCAATGACTAGGGTTTTCAATTTGTCAGAGCTAATGGTGGGAGGCTTCGGCGACTCAGACCCGGTAATGGGTGTAGGAGAGACCTGAGAAGGCTCGGCTTCTGACTCCGACTCGTTGCTTAATGGAGAGAACCGGTTGAACGTTTCTGTCAGCTGAATGAGCTACAACGTTTGAGCATGCCGACAGCATTTCTTTTTTGATTAAACGGTTATTAAAACTAAAAAATGAAACATTTGGCAGGTAGTCAAGTAGCAACTAACAGCCCAGCACAGTGTTACCGGAAAGATCTGGGATCTGATTCAAGGCTGTCAGTACAACATGCGTCTTCGACTGCCTCTGGAAGTGGTCAGTAAGATCTAATCACAAACAGACTGCAATGCATCTTTTGATTGTCTACATCAGTCGACAAATGTGGACCCAATCAGAAAGTGGACAAGACCAGGACAATAGACCCAGGTATAAACAGGGCTCATGCCTTCACATTATCCTGGAATGCTGTGGATCAGACTTACAGAGAGACAGAAAAATGTTTTTAGAAAATATATAGTCCATTATTTATGGACCGATCGTATTTCCACTGGACAGAGACATTACATCTGCAGCACAGAGAACATAAACTACATGACCACTAGTATGTGGACACCTGCTCGTCAAACATCTCATTCCAAAATCATGGGCATTAATATGGAGTTGGTCCCCCCTTTGCTGCTATAACAGCCTCCACTCTTCTGGGAAGGCTTTCCACTAGATGTTGGAACATTGCTGCGGGGACTTGCTTCCATTCAGCCACAAGAGCATTAGTGAGGTCGGGCACTGATGTTGGGCGATTAGGCCTGGCTCGCAGTCGGCGTTCCAATTCATCCCAAAGGTGTTCGATGGGGTTGAGGTCAGGGCTCTGTGCAGGCCAGTCAAGTTCTTCTTCACAAAAAGATCCCACCTTGTCTAGCATATTTTGTTTTGTCGACATTTGGAAAGTTTACTGACCAATGATCTGTCTCCATCAGTCGTGATATTTGCTATCCAACTTTACATCCTGACTCTGCACTTGAAGCATTTAACTTCTTCCGGTTACTGATAGGCCCTTAAAGAAACTGACTGTTATTAAATCGACCAAATCCCTGTGGATAGATTATGAATTGAAAAACTGTATGGCTGAGAGGGATGAGGCTAAGGGAATGGCAAGTAAGTCTGGCTACACAGCAGATTGGTAAACATACAGTAAACTGAGAAATCACATAATTAAACTAAACAAAAAGAAGAAGAAAGTGTACTATGGAACAAAGATAACTTATATGAAGAATGATAGTAAAAAGCTCAGGAGTACCTTAATTTAAATTCTAGGCAGAAAAGCTAACTGGACCATCCTTCATTGAGGCTGATGGCTAATTAACAAAACCCTTTGATATTGCCAACCACTTCAAGAACTTTCATAATTTTTTGGTTGACAAGATTAGCATATCTAGGCATGACATGCAAACAACAAATGCTGAGCCTTCATATTCATGCATAACGGACCAAATAGTGAAAGACAAACATGTAGCTTTGAATTCCGAAAAGTTGGTGTGGAAGAGGTGAAAAAAGTATTGCTATAAATAAATAAGGACAAACTACCTAGAACCACCTGGATGGTACACTACATGACCAGCAGTATGTGGACACCTGCTCGTTGAACATCTCATTCCAAAATCATGGGCATTAATATGGAGTTGGTCCCCCCTTTGCTGCTATAACAGCCTCCACTCTTCTGGGAAGGCTTTCCACTAGATGTTGGGACTTTGCTGCAGGGACTTACTTCTACTAAGCCACAAGAGCATTAGTGAGGTCGGGCACTGATGTTGGGCGATTAGGCCTGGCTCGCAGTCGGCGTTCCAATTCATCCCAAAGGTGTTCGATGAGGTTGAGGTCAGGGCTCTGTGCAGGCCAGTCAAGTTCTTCCACACCAATCTCGACAAACCATTTCTGTATGGACTTCGCTTTGTGCACGGGGCATTGTGATGCTGAAACAGGAAAGGGCCTTCCCCAAACTTTTGCCACAAAGTTGGAAGCACAGAATCGTCTAGAATGTCATTGTATGCTGTAGCTTTAAGATTTCCATTCACTGGAACTAAGGGGCCTAGCCCGAACATGACGAACAGTTCTTGTGCAGACGTTGCTTCCAGAGGCAGTTAGGAATTCGGTAGTGAGTGTTGCAACCGAGGACAGACGATTTTCACGCGCTACGCGCTTCAGCACTCAGCAGTCCCGTCCACTTCGCGGCTGAGCCAGTGTTGCTCCTAGACATTTCTACTTTACAATAACAGCACTTACAGTTGACCGAGGCAGAAATTTAACAAACTGACTTTTTGGATAGGTGGCATCCTATGACGGTGCCACGTTGGAAGTCACTGAGCTCTTTAGTAAGGCCATACTACTGCCAATGTTTGTCTATGGAGATTGCATGGCTGTGTGATCGATTTTTTACACCTGTCAGCAACAGGTGTGGCTGAAATAGCCGAATCCACTAATTTGAAGGGGTGTCCACATACTTTTGTACATCCAGTGTGTTCTATAAATCACTTTCATCTTTTTTATTTGTATTTTTAATCCTCTCTAATGACTTCCAAACACTTGTACTTGGGCTGTATTCAATCCGTAGTGTTGAAAAGTTACAGAGTGCCCTATCAAAGCGTTTACCGTGAACGTGGGAACATTGCCTTTCAATTTCAATAATAACGATCAGCCTTCTCTCCCCCGAAGAGAGGCTTCGGACAGGCCTTCCCTCCTTGTACACCTCACCCCCAGCCTCACCCCCAACCTCACCCTCACCCTCCCAGTCATGAACATGTCCTGAACAAGCTGAGCAAGGACAGTGCCAAACACACACTATCCATGAAGCTCAACTCCTTCCACTCACTCATCCAGCAGACATTGAGTGTGACGCTAAACTTCAGCGCTACGGATTGAATCCAGTCCTTAGAAATGCTTGGGAATTTTTGTTTTTGTTTTTTATCTTAATGTCTAATATATAACCAATAGTCAATGACAAGGTTGACCCACATCCCATCACCTCAAACACAATTCAATCATTATGATTAAATCATTATGATTAAATCATTATCATTAAATCATTATCATTACATCAAATGTATCCAAAGAATTAAACACCAAACCTGATACAAGAGCTTGATTATTTATCAAGTTTATTGACACATTAGTGATACATTTAAATACTCTACACCATAAAGAGATTTACAACATGCTCATATCAAATATAATATATAGAAAAATACGGGGTTGATTTTTGGTCCCAGTCCGTTCCTGGTAATTACTGTGAAGCTCTGTTCATAACGTTACTGTGAAACTCTGTTCATAGCCGGTGATGGCCTATTCAGAATGGCCTCCACAGAGAAGGACAGAGACTGGCTGGACACGATCTTGGCCCCGGCTGACTTAGACAGGAACTCCTTGCTGTATCTATCAGAGCCTTTGAAACTGTAGAAGTCCTTAGAAGGTCCTTCACGGTACTTTCTGGCTGCTTCCTCCAGCAGTTCTTTACAGTAGGGGCCCCGGAGCTCGACCCCGGCCCTGGTCCCAGCTCTCTCCCCAGCCCCAGCTCCTACCTCGGCCCCGGCCCTCTCTCTTTCTCCAGCCCCGACCCTAGCCTTCTCACTCAATGTCTGCTGGATGAGTGAGTGGAAGGAGTTGAGCTTCATGGATAGTGTGTGTTTGGCACTGTCCTTGCTCAGCTTGTTCAGGACATGTTCATGACTGGGAGGGTGAGGGTGAGGTTGGGGGTGAGGCTGGGGGTGAGGTGTACAAGGAGGGAAGGCCTGTCCGAAGCCTCTCTTCGGGGGAGAGAAGGCTGATCGTTCGCGGTGCCCCCCCTGGGTGAGAGGGGCCTGGGACTGGGCGGGGCCGTCCTGCTGCTGGGGGTCAGAACCCTCGGGGAGGCCCACAGCGACCCTTGACCCTTCCAGTTTGGCGGCAGTGACGGCAGTGGTTGCCGTGGCATCGTGGTCGGGCGGGAGGCTCTCTGCGGCAGCGGTCATCATCCTGGGATCCCAGACTGCACCTGGCTTCATGTTCTGGACGGCCGTGGCATTGCGCAGGCACTGCTGGTACAGGAGGGAGGGGCCACGCGGCCACACCATGAACCCCCGCGGAGAGGTCAGCGGAGAGGTCAGAGGGTACTGGCGGTAGGTGGTTGCCACGGAGACGTTGGAGGAGATGAGCTCCATGTTGCTGGGGCTGGCAGCGTACTTCAGGTCCACACAGCTGGGCGACAGGAAGCGACAGAGGTCCTTGTTGTTGTGGTGAGGCTCCTCCGGGGCTGTCTTGTAGGACTTGTACTCTGCAGCATGGCGGACCAGACTGTTGGGGAAGAGCAGAGAGGCTGTGGCAGCCTGAGGGGGTTCTAGCATCTCTCTCTCCTTGTACTCTCTCTCCAGCATGATCCTCTCCAGCTCTTTGTCAGCAAACGCTCTCCTCTTCCTCATCCTGTCGCTGAGGGGGGGCGGGAGAGGGGGGCTGGCCCCCAGGTACGGGTCACCCTGCACCGGACGGTACCCTGCGAGGAGACAGAACAACTGAGGTTAGATGACATAGAGATAATAATATAATCATATATAATAATATAATAATAATAATAATAATATATTACAATATGATAATAATATAATACTATAATAACAATATAATACTATATGATACTATATAATAATATTAATAATAATAATAATAATATAATAATAATAATAATAATAATAATAATAATAATAATAATAATAATAATAATAATAATAATAATAATATATTCTATTTCATTATGGTTCAGACTTAATGTTCTAGTAAACTGCTAAAAGTAAACTTGATCGTTTCGTATAACTGTTCATTTTATTGATGTTAACTGTTTGTTAAGAAAGAAAAGTAATTGCATGCAAATTATTGCAGGTTTACGGTGTGGTTAGGCCTATAGGATAGATATTTTTTTTATCTACTTTTATGGATGTATCAATCAGATTATGTTAAATAAAGCAGGTTAGCTATCAATGCGATTAGGGTGAATAAAGCAGTTTAGATATCAATGAGATTAGGTTAAATAAAGCAAGTTAGATATCAAACAGATTAGGTTAAATAAAGCAGATTAGATATCAATCAGATTAGGTTAAATAAAGCCGGTTAGATATCAGACAAATTACGTTAAATAAAGCAGGTTAGATATCAGACAAATTACGTTAAATAAAGCAGGTTAGGTATCGCTCAGATAAGGTTAGATAAAGCAGGTTGTATATAAATGAGATTAGGTTAAATAAAGCAGGTTAGATATCAGACAGATTAGGTTAAATAAAGCTGGTTAGATATCAGTCAGATTAGGTTAAATATAGCCGGTTAGGTGTCAATGAGATTAGGTTAAATAAAGCAGGTTAGATATCAATCAGATTAGATATCAATGAGATTAGGTTAAACAAAGCAGGTTAGATATCAATGAAATTAGGTTAAATAAAGCAGGTTAGATATCAGTCAGATTAATTTACATAAAGCAGGTTAGATATCAGTCAGATTAGGTTGAATAAAGCAGGTTAGATATCAGACAGATTTGGTAAAATAAAGCAGGTTAGATATCAGTCAGATTAGATATAAACGAGTTTACAGTAAATAAAGAAGGTAAGATATCAGTCAGATTAGATATCAGTCAGATTAATTTACATAAAGCAGGTTAGATATCAGTCAGATTAGGTTAAATAAAGCAGGTTATATATCATTGAGATTAGGTAAAAATAAGCAGGTTAGATATCAATCAGATTAGGTTAAATAAAGCAGGTTAGATATCATTGAGATTAGGTAAAAATAAGCAGGTTAGATATCAATGAGATTAGGTTAAATAAAGCAGGTTAGATATCAGTAAGATTAGGTTAAATAAAGCAGGTTAGATATCAGTAAGATTAATTTACATAAAGCAGGTTAGATATCAGTCAGATTAGGTTGAATAAAGCAGGTTAGATATCAGACAGATTTGGTAAAATAAAGCAGGTTAGATATCAGTCAGATTAGATATAAACGAGTTTACAGTAAATAAAGAAGGTAAGATATCAGTCAGATTAGATATCAGTCAGATTAATTTACATAAAGCAGGTTAGACATCAGTCAGATTAGGTTAAATAAAGCAGGTTATATATCATTGAGATTAGGTAAAAATAAGCAGGTTAGATATCAATCAGATTAGGTTAAATAAAGCAGGTTAGATATCATTGAGATTAGGTAAAAATAAGCAGGTTAGATATCAATGAGATTAGGTTAAATAAAGCAGGTTAGATATCAGTAAGATTAGGTTAAATAAAGCAGGTTAGATATCAGTAAGATTAGGTTAAATAAAGCAGGTTAGATATCATTCAGATTAGGTTAAATAAAGCAGGTTAGATATCAATCAGATTAGGTTAAATAAACAGGTTAGATATCATTCAGATTAGGTTAAATAAAGCAGGTTAGATATCATTGAGATTAGGTAAAAATAAGCAGGTTAGATATCCATCAGATTAGGTTAAATAAAGCAGGTTAGATATCAATGAGATTATGTTAAATAAACAGGTTAGATATCAATGAGATTAGGTTAAATAAAGCAGGTTAGATATCAATGAGATTAGGTTAAATAAAGCAGGTTAGATATCAATGAGATTAGGTTAAATAAAGCAGGTTAGATATCAGTAAGATTAGGTTAAATAAAGCAGGTTAGATATCATTCAGATTAGGTTAAATAAAGCAGGTTAGATATCAGTAAGATTAGGTTAAAAAAAGCAGGGTCAGTATCAGTCAGATTAGGTTAAATTAAGCAGGTTAGGTATCAGTCAGATTAGGTTAAATAAAGCAGGTTAGATATCAGACAGATTAGGTTAAATAAAGCAGGTTAGATATCAGACAGATTAGGTTAAATAAAACAGGTTAGATATCATTCAGATTAGGTTAAATAAAGCAGGTTAGATATCAGTAAGATTAGGTTAAAAAAAGCAAATTAGATATTAGACAGATTATCTTAAATAAATCAGGTTAGATATCAGACAGATTAGGTTAAATTAAGCAGGTTAGATATCAATCAGATTAGGTTAAATAAAGCAGGTTAGATATCAGACAGATTAGGTTAAATTAAGCAGGTTAGATATCAGTCAGATTTGGTTAAATAAATTACGTTAAAATATAGAAAGTATTGAATATAAGCTCAATTATTTATGTATAGTCCTTTTCCACTTTAAAAGCAATTCACAAAACATCTAAAATTGTATTTTACCTGCTTAGTTCTATCTGTACCTATAAAATAAAGACATTGTAACAAGTCTGAATGAGAGCGAGAGAGAGAATGAACACCAGTTCATTCAGTAAAACCATTACTAGAAAACACGACAAAGTAGTCTCCTGTCTCCTGCCTTACAAAATAATATAATTGCATAGGATAGGATAGAATTGTATATTATGAAATAGAATAGGAAATTATAGAATAGTATAGGATAGAATAGACTACAATAGAAATGTGTTACCTTCCAGAATGCTCTTAGCCAGCATCGTTGATGGTCTGATGTTTCTCTGGTAGATAGATCTTCTCTCCGCTGGAATCTGCTTCCCACAAATTCCCTTTTTATCCTGATAAAATTACAGAACAAATAAATAAAAATGGAATCGTGTATTATATGTGCAAAATAATAACTACGTGCATTATTATGCGTTCGATACCAGTCCCAAGGTTTAGAGAATATTAGATAAGTAAAAATAAATAATTAGTTATTTAGCAGACGCTCTTATCCAGAGCGACTTACAGGAGCAATTAGGGTTAAGTGCCTTGCTCAAGGGCACATCGACAGATTTTTCACCTAGTCGGTTCGGGGATTAGAACCAGCGACCTTTCGGTTACTGGCACAACGCTCTTAACCACTAAGCTACCTGCCGCCCTAAGTGATACCAAGAGGCTACTTATAATATAAATATTTGTATTAATGTATTATTTAGATTAAGTTGAGTTCATCATTCTAGCCTGTTACTTTGTTTGGTGGGGAAATAAATAAAATTACTCTACTAAACTAAAACGAAACGTTTAAAAATATAGTCTGTGTTAGACTTCGCTGTCCTGATCATGTCAATGCAAAAGATCCAAACAGGACATGATTTCAAATTAGGCCCTTTTTACAATGTAAAAATGACATATGTTTGTAGTCAATGAAGACAGTTTGAATACATTTGAAATTAAAATGATTTTAAGATACAGTTTTGGCAACATTGTTCCCAAAAAGTTGCTTGTGAAACCAACGAGTTTTACACCCACTCGAATGATTTATAAAAAAAAATAAAAAAATAAAAATAAAAACACACACACACACACCTTAATTAAATAACATAATTTATTAGAATCCACACACACCTCTGTAGCTTGTTGTCTCCGCAGTGCCACCTGAGCCGCCATGACCCGCTGTCTCTCCACCACCAGAAGACAGTTGGCACACTGGCAGTCCCTCCAGCGGCAGAACCGTTTATGCCCCTTCAGACACGACACCACGCCGTGGTTCCTGCAGCGGGCACACTTCGGCGTCCGGCTTAGCTTCCGCTGTTCACCGGACCCGGGGCTGGTGGTGCCCGGCTTGTCATCTATCTTGGCCCCCGGCTCGTGGTCTCCTGCGCAGGGCAGAGAGGAGCTGTAGTCCGGCTGGTCCTGGTCGTCGCATTCGGTCTCCAGACTCTCCACATCGATCTCAAACTCTGCACCGGAGATATCCGTCATCATGTCTGCTGTCTGTCTCCCGGTGCCTCGTGGCTACGGTCCTCTCTCCAAGCTTCTGGCTCACGCGACGGTTGCTTCACTACAGTCAATACAGTCTGAAATAAAACAAAATATATCTGTAATTAAAAGCAGTACGGAATTGTGTTCCAGATTGTGCGCCCTGGGATTGACAGTTGAATAAATGTCCAATAAACAGAGAAATAATAACAGCATATCTATGAAGTGTGAAAAACGAGTAACATAAATGGGTAAACCATTTAGACTTACCTCAATGCAGACAGGCTCCTCCAGAAAATATTCAAAGTTCCTTCCAACATCCACTCCTTACTGCAGTTTGTCACTAGTCAGTGCGCTCTGAACTGATGAACTTGTCGCACTGACAGACACCGCTGATAATCTGCTTAATTGTTGCTCAATGTACCACGGAACAGAGAGAGATGTCCCAACGACAAATACAGACGTTGTTCTGACGTGGTCTGTCACTCTGGTCCGCTCCAAGGTTTTCTTCCAGGCTCGAGCCGGAGCACCATCCCTATGAAGAATTTGGGTGCGAGTGGGATTCCATCGTGATTGGCTCGTTTTCAACCCCTCGACCCTATTGGCTGTTCACGACGTTCTCTTTCTTGATGGAATTGCTGTAATGGCGTGGAGTTACAATCTAAACAGAACGAGGAAATGATTCCTCAACACATTGGAGAGCAGAGAGAGAGATAGCTTATATAGAGGGCTTGGTGGTGGCCTCATGCGTAATGACAGCCTGTAGCCTAGGCCTTATATTCAATTTAAGAACTTGAAGCTCTTATCAATTCATGCAGTGTATTAGCGTTGTCTGACATAACAAAGGTTTCCATCCAATTGGCGCCAGATTTTCATGCGAATATAAAAAAAAAAAAGGCATACAAATATCCATCAAATTGACTTGTTGCGGATAAAATTATGTGCGTGAGGTAGTGCACATACAATTTACTTTTGTAGTTAAATTCCCCTGAACCGAATAGAACATAGAAGTTAAATGGGTTCATTTTCAACTCTACTAGACCACAGCTATTATGTGCGGGTACGCTACATAATTAGATTATTATGGACAAAAGAGCAAGATTCTTTGTATTTGTCAAGCTCATCACCGTGCATTTTCTTCACCCTGTGAAGTTCATCATAACTTATTTAATCTGTAACTTAATAGCCTAAACCGCATGCTTTCCCGAGTCGTAGTGGGAGGACCACACAACATACTGTCATCAAGTGACTCCCAAGTTTATTTTAAAATGATGGTTATTATATCAATGTTTGCCCATTAAAGCGTTTCCACGCCATTTGTTGCATCGTTAATTTTACTGACACAAAAACCTTGTCTAACATATTTGGTTTTGTCTACATTTGGGGAGTTTACCGACAGATTGCTGTTTCCATCAGGCCTCATGTACGGGTTGGATGGAAACCTGGTTAGTTAAAATAAAACTTATATAGATGTTCTTAGCATTTGATTAATTTGTTTTAATGGTCCTACTGTCGGTTGGAAAGATCCCAACTAGGCCCTATTCAATTCTCAATTATTCAACAGCATTTAGGCTTTGTTACAATGACCGTTACGTCATTTCGCAGACGCTCTTATACAGAGCGATTTACATGAGCAATTAAGATGAAGTCCCTTGCTCAAGGGCACATCGACAGACTTTTCACCTAGTCGGTTCCGGGATACAGCCTACAGTGTGTCCAGCTGTTAGTTGGTTTACATCTGTAATATGCATGCATTTATTCCTATTTTTTTTTTTTTTTTTTTTTTTATGTTTGGGCCTCTAATAATGTTATTCAAATTTCCTCGTAAAGACAAAAACGGCTTTTCATTTATATTGACATTTCGAGTACAACATAGGATATTAAGAATTTCCAGGAGTAAAAAAAAAAAAGTACATTTCTTTTAAAATAATACTCCGAATAATTCTAAATAATAGTACTATTACAATCAGATGCAAAATATGCCTAAAATAACTATAGGGCTAGGCCTGTATGACAAAAGGAGGCTACACAATGAAATACATTTGTCAAAATGATCAAAATACTTTCAGACTTTACCAATGCCTACATTGGCTTTGTTATGACTATTGTAGTGAATAAATACCTTACCGCTGCGGAATAATGAGTGCTTACAAACGGGCATATTTTTACCTGGTGTTGCACGGTTGACTATTCTAGTTTACTTTGTATTTCATCATATAGGGCTTTAGATATTATACAAAAGGCCTGCTAAGTAGGTGGTTGTTACCTTACCTATCACCTCCCTACGGTTTCGACCCTGTCAATGTGAGCAGCTGGAGTTAGTGAGACAAAGTGACAGAGTACAGATTGGCCTGATTAGAAAATGGACACAACAAACGCGTCTGTGAAAACACAGTGTCAGCATGCGGGACTAGAGAACACAAAACACAACTCTCACTGCCTGCCTGCCCCGACCGACAGACCTTGGGGTTATAGTATGATACACACGCAGCGAAATGAGAACAAATCAAAACAATGTCACCCTACAGATTCATGGCTGGTGTTTCAATGGAAATTGCGACTTAAATGTGACATCCTATAGGAATGTATACGGGTTAGCCCCATGAGAACCATTAGGTTAGGGATCTGTTGGGGATGCTGTAAAGTGACACCGAACAAAAGGAACAAAGTTGACCGCGGGAGAAACCAGGGGAGAGGGGGCTCATTTGGAGATCGATTTTACGCGTGTTTCAGACGCTTCTGTTGTAGACCAATACATTTGACTAATTGTGATTTTATGTTTAGGGACCATATAAAAAGTTGTTGAAGCTGTTTCCTTCAATATGGTGCCTCCATGAATACTAAAATTCAAGGAAACAAACATGTTGAATTGGTCATTAAAATAGGGTGGACAAAGTTTTAATCTTTTACTGCAATGGGCTAAATCAGGGTCACACAGAGTGTTTCTTGGTAGTCTTAAACAAATGTACTTTGAAACAAAGGTATACACCTCACACACATGGTTATGGGCTTAACAAAAGAAGACACCTGTACGATGTCAGATATAGAGTTGAAATGTATTCAATTTTGAGTTTGCATCCCAATATTAAACTTCATAAGACTGAAATAGAACAAAACCGTTTGACATAGAAACACCAGATTTTCGGCAGTTTAAAATAAATGTATATTAATTATGAAAAATATGAAAAACATTCCAGCCATGAGGCCATAAAGGGCGATTTGGTCATTTGACTGCAGGAAAGAGCTACATAGGCCTAGGCCTGTTTAGGGGTCCCCAGTAGCCTATAAGGCCATATGTGAGACACTTGTATTTGATCAATCATCCCCGCAATGAGGGTCCTTTGAAAAAGATTAGGCTTTTGTACATAAAGGTCTAGATCAGAACCTATACGCAATTGCATTTAAAAAGCATATTCCTTTTGTGCGTTGCCTAAAATGGTGCAAAATAATTAAACAACAGAAACATGATGACGAAATAATCTTTGGCAACTGGAAGACAGTTCATTTTCTTATAGATGAACTAAAGATTAACATTTTCTTCAGGTTCTAGCATTTTTCCTTGGTTAGTCCTATATACGTTATAGGCTGCACTACAATAAAAAAACATGCACTTGTAGGCCTATGTATAATACATGATCTGATTAATACAAAATTGGTAGATTAGGCTTAAATAATTTATCTGAAAGTGCAGATGGGAAATATTCGTTGGACTTTTTTTTTAATGAAAAAAACACACAAAATGGGCCCCGTGTAGCTCAGTTGGTAGAGCATGGCGCTTGCAACGCCAGGGTTGTGGGTTTGATTCCCACGGGGAGCCAGTATAAACAAATAAACAAATAAAAATGTATTCACTCACTAACTGTAAATCGCTGGATAAGAGCGTCTGCTAAATGACTAAAATGTAAAAATGTAAATGTAAAATACTAAATGTATTTTGATGTCATATATTACACATTAGGAGTGTGTTTTGGGAAATGGGTAACATTCGGCCTACATGAGAACTGAGAAGAAGAATTGGATATGAAGCGACCATGGCCTAGCCTACTAAATTCCAATGTAACCTTTAAGCAGCCAGAGAGTGTTTTGACTGCGGTTTGTAACTTAACTTGTTGTCCAGTTTTTCCATTGTTGAGACCTGCCGTACCCAGAGCATGCACACAGGCCTCCCTTCCAACATGTGGTGAAGCCGTCAGTGGGCTATGCCGTGCCGGCTATGCAGGTGCAGCTTGCCACTCTCTCCTCTTCTCTAATTTATTATCGGGGTTATGACCGCCTCTACCTTAGCGCTGCCCAGGGTGCCATTTCCCCGGCAGGAATGCTTTGATGTAGCCGGTCACAGTGTCTTCCAAACAGATTAGATGACCCAATATGAGCACCGGGTGTCTTAACAGAGGTCCGATCTATGTAACCTCTTCGCTCCCAAAAGGAAATATACTGTCTTCGGGTTTTCTCTATTAGTTCAAATAAGACACATTGTATTCATGGCCTTGGTTCCGACTCTTGAAGTGGTGAGTTCATTTTTCAGATCAGAGATCTTCATTGGGAAATCAAGCTGGCATTCTGTGAATTATATTTCTATGTTCTGAATGAAACCAGGGTTCCAAGAAGGGCCTGACTATATCCCCGTTTATACATGGTTCTAACTTGCATTCTTTGTCCTGATCTTGTCCACATTCTGATTGTGTCCACATTTTCAGACAAGTGTAGATGAATAAAATACACATTGTATTTCTGGTTGTGATCAGATCTTCCTGATCTCCTCCAGAGGTAGTTAGACACACACTGTGTCTGGATATCTGGACAGAGAAACATTTCAATCATCAGTATTCCACCTTCTAAAATCATTGACAGGTGGCACAATTAACTGATTACATAAATATGTGTCTTACAATAAATATATATTATTTTGATAGAATAGATGTGGGCACAGTCAGAATGTAGACTAGATCAGAACAAAGGACCCATGTTAGCACCAGGTATAAACGGGGCTTCCGGCAGATTTAGCTGTACATCATCAAGGACATTTGGACAATTCTACAAACCAATAAGAAAACCTCAGTTCCCATAATATGAAAATATATACAGTTGCGGACAGATATATTGGCACCCTAGCACTTTTTAAAAATAATTTCCTATTTGTTCTAAAATGGGTTGAAATTGAAAAACACTTTTGGTCTCTACAACTTATTGGATTTTCAACATGGCAGAACACATTTTTGTTAACTTAAGTTTACAATTTTAATTGAGAAAATAAAGACAAATGGCATGGACAAAATGATTGTCACCCCAGAGCTAGTACTGGGTAATGATTGTCACCCCAGAGATAGTATTTGGTAATGATTGTCACCCCAGAGCTGGTACTGGGTAATGATTGTCACCCCAGAGCTGGTACTGGGTAATGATTGTCACCCCAGAGCTGGTACTGGGTAATGATTGTCACCCCAGAGCTGGTACTGGGTAATGATTGTCACCCCAGAGCTGGTACTGGGTAATGATTGTCCCCCTGGAGCTGGTACTGGGTAATGACTGTCCCCCCGGAGCTGGTACTGGGTAATGATTGTCACCCCAGAGCTGGTACTTGGTAATGATTGTCCCCCCAGAGCTGGTACTGGGTAATGATTGTCCCCCCGGAGCTGGTACTGGGCAATGATTGTCACCCCAGAGCTGGTACTGGGTAATGATTGTCATCCCAGAGCTGGTACTTGGTAATGATTGTCCCCCCAGAGCTGGTACTGGGTAATGATTGTCACCCCAGAGCTGGTACTGGGTAATGATTGTCACCCCAGAGCTGGTACTTGGTAATGATTGTCCCCCCCAGAGCTGGTACTGGGTAATGATTGTCCCCCCAGAGCTAGTGCTGGGTAATGATTGTCCCCCCAGAGCTAGTACTGGGTAATGATTGTCACCCCAGAGCTGGTACTGAGTAATGATTGTCCCCCCCAGAGCTGGTACCGGGTAACGATTGTCCCCCCCAGAGCTGGTACTGGGCAATGATTGTCACCCCAGAGCTGGTACTGGGTAATGATTGTCACCCAAGAGCTGGTACTGGGTAATGATTGTCACCCCAGAGCTGGTACTTGGTAATTATTGTCCCCCCAGAGCTAGTACTGGGTAATGATTGTCCCCCCAGAGCTGGTACTGGGTAATTATTTTCCCCCCAGAGCTAGTCCTGGGTAAAGATTGTCCCCCCAGAGCTAGTACTTGGTAATGATTGTCCCCCACGAGCTGGTACTGGGTAATGATTGTCCCCCTGGAGCTGGTACTGGGTAATGATTGTCACCCCAGAGCTGGTACTGGGTAATGATTGTCCCCCCGGAGCTGGTACTGGGTAATAATTGTCCCCCCGGAGCTAGTACTGGGTAATGATTCTCCCACCAGAGCTAGTACTGGGTAATGATTGTCACCCCAGAGCTGGTACTGGGTAATGATTGTCACCCCAGAGCTGGTACTTGGTAATGATTGTCCCCCCCAGAGCTGGTACTGGGTAATGATTGTCCCCCCCAGAGCTGGTACTTGGTAATGATTGTCCCCCCCAGAGCTGGTACTGGGTAATGATTGTCCCCACAGAGCTGGTACTGGGTAATGATTGTCACCCCAGAGCTGGTACTGGGTAATGATTGTCACCCCAGATCTGGTACTTGGTAATAATTGTCCCCCCCAGAGCTGGTACTGGGTAATGATTGTCACCCCAGAGCTGGTACTGAGTAATGATTGTCCCCCCCAGAGCTGGTACCGGGTAACGATTGTCCCCCCCAGAGCTGGTACTGGGCAATGATTGTCACCCCAGAGCTGGTACTGGGTAATGATTGTCACCCAAGAGCTGGTACTGGGTAATGATTGTCACCCCAGAGCTGGTACTTGGTAATTATTGTCCCCCCAGAGCTAGTACTGGGTAATGATTGTCCCCCCAGAGCTGGTACTGGGTAATTATTTTCCCCCCAGAGCTAGTCCTGGGTAAAGATTGTCCCCCCAGAGCTAGTACTTGGTAATGATTGTCCCCCACGAGCTGGTACTGGGTAATGATTGTCACCCCGGAGCTGGTACTGGGTAATGATTGTCACCCCAGAGCTGGTACTGGGTAATGATTGTCCCCCCGGAGCTGGTACTGGGTAATAATTGTCCCCCCGGAGCTAGTACTGGGTAATGATTCTCCCACCAGAGCTAGTACTGGGTAATGATTGTCACCCCAGAGCTGGTACTGGGTAATGATTGTCACCCCAGAGCTGGTACTTGGTAATGATTGTCCCCCCCAGAGCTGGTACTGGGTAATGATTGTCCCCCCCAGAGCTGGTACTTGGTAATGATTGTCCCCCCCAGAGCTGGTACTGGGTAATGATTGTCCACACAGAGCTGGTACTGGGTAATGATTGTCACCCCAGAGCTGGTACTGGGTAATGATTGTCACCCCAGATCTGGTACTTGGTAATAATTGTCCCCCCCAGAGCTGGTACTGGGTAATGATTGTCACCCCAGAGCTGGTACTGGGTAATGATTGTCCCCCCAGAGCTTGTACTGGGTAATGATTGTCCACCCCAGAGCTGGTACTGGGTAATGATTGTCCCCCCAGAGCTAGTACTGGGTAATGATTGTCCACCCAGAGCTAGTACTGGGTAATGATTGTCACCCCAGAGCTGGTACTAAGTAATGATTGTCCCCCCCAGAGCTGGTACCGGGTAATGATTGTCCCCCCCAGAGCTGGTACTGGGTAATGATTGTCACCCCAGAGCTGGTACTTGGTAATGATTGTCCCTTCCAGAGCTGGTACTGGGTAAAGATTGTCCCCCCAGAGCTAGTACTGGGTAATGATTGTCACCCCAGAGCTGGTACTGGGTAATGATTGTCACCCCAGAGCTGGTACTTGGTAATGATTGTCCCCCCCAGAGCTGGTACTGGGTAATGATTTTTCCCCCCAGAGCTGGTACTGGGTAATGATTGTCACCCCAGAGCTGGTACTGGGTAATGATTTTCACCCCAGAGCTGGTACTGGGTAATGATTGCCACCCCAAAGCTGGTACTTGGTAATTATTGTCCCTCCAGAGCTAGTACTGGGTAATGATTGTCCCCCCAGAGCTGGTACTGGGTAATGATTGTCCCCCCAGAGCTAGTACTGGGTAATGATTGTCACCCCAGAGCTGGTACTTGGTAATGATTGTCCCTTCCAGAGCTGGTACTGGTTAATGATTGTCCCCCCAGAGCTAGTACTGGGTAATGATTGTCACCCCAGAGCTGGTACTGGGTAATGATTGTCACCCCAGAGCTGGTAATTGGTAATGATTGCCCCCCCCAGAGCTGGTACTGGGTAATGATTGTCCCCCCCAGAGCCTGTACTGGGTAATGATTGTCACCCCAGAGCTGGTACTGGGTAATGATTGTCACCCCAGAGCTGGTAATTGGTAATGATTGTCCCCCCCAGAGCTGGTACTGGGTAATGATTGTCCCCCCCAGAGCTAGTACTGTGTAATGGTTGTCACCCCAGAGCTGGTACTGGGTAATGATTGTCACCCCAGAGCTGGTACTGGGTAATGATTGTCACCCCAGAGCTGGTACTGGGTAATGATTGTCACCCCAGAGCTGGTACTTGGTAATGATTGTCCCCCCAGAGCTAGTACTGGGTAATGATTGTCCCCCCAGAGCTGGTACTGGGTAATGATTGTCCCCCCAGAGCTGGTACTGGGTAATGATTGTCCCCCCAGAGCTAGTACTTGGTAATGATTGTCAACCCAGAGCTGGTACTGGGTAATGATTGTCACCCCAGAGCTAGTACTTGGTAATGATTGTCACCCCAGAGCTGGTACTGGGTAATGATTGTCCCCCCAGAGCTTGTACTGGGTAATGATTGTCCCCCCCAGAGCTAGTACTGGGTAATGATTGTCCCTCCCAGATTTAGTACTGGGTAATGATTGTCCCCCCAGAGCTGGTACTGGGTAATGATTGTCCCCCCAGAGCTGGTACTTGGTAATTATTGTCCCCCCAGAGCTAGTACTGGGTAATGATTGTCCCCCCAGAGCTGGTACTGGGTAATGATTGTCACCCCCAGAGCTGGTACTGGGTAATGTTTGTCCCCCTAGAGCTAGTACTTGGTAATGATTGTCAACCCAGAGCTGGTACTGGGTAATGATTGTCACCCCAGAGCTAGTACTTGGTAATGATTGTCACCCCAGAGCTGGTACTGGGTAATGATTGTCACCCCAGAGCTGGTACCTGGTAATGATTGTCACCCCGGAGCTGGTACTGGGTAATGATTGTCACCCCAGAGCGGGTACTGGGTTATGATTGTCACCCCAGAGCTAGTATTTGGTTGCAGAGCCTTTGGCCAAGATAACTGCTGAGAAATGCTTCTTGTAGCCATCAATAGAGTACCACAGTATGAGTCATAATACCCATAAAACTTAGCAGTCAAACAGGGAAATGGTTCCAATCGTTTTTCCAGCATTCATTTTTCCCATAGGGGATTTTATAAACACTTAAAATAAGGGCTGTGTTTTGTGTAGACTTACTTACCCTGGCATGACGTTTTGATAACAGTGTAAATCTCTCTAGGGCAAAGTAACTTTAAAAAAATGAAATGCTAATGTAGCTATCATAAAGAACTACAAATTAACTATCTAATCTTAGCTAAATGTAGTAGTGAATAAATTGGCTAAATTTCTTTAAATTGGCACAATCCCTGTTAGCAAAGGTTTCAGCTAGAGATGACGTGCAGGAGCTTGTTGGGATTTGTAGTTTTGCACAATGTCTACTTTGATGCTAATTAGCATGTTTGAATCTGAGAGTAAATAGAAAGGGAAAGGAGGATATCGAGTCAGTTGTACAACTGAATGCATTCAATTGAAATGTGTCTTCTGCATTTAACCAAACCCCTCTGAATCAGAGAGGTGCGAGGGACTACTTAATCAACCAGGGGAACAGTGGGTTAACTGCCTTCATCAACCAGGGGAACAGTGGGTTAACTGCTTAATCAACCAGGGGAACAGTGGGTTAACTGCCTTCATCAACCAGGGGAACAGTGGGTTAACTGCCTTCATCAACCAGGGGAACAGTGGGTTAACTGCCTTCATCAACCAGGGGAACAGTGGGTTAACTGCCTTAATCAGGGAGCCTATTATATTTGTCCGAGAGAGATTTACATTGTAGGCCTCATGCAGTAAACAGTAACATGATCGGGATAGACAGAGCCCTGTTACGTTAATTAGCTCTGCTAAACATTAAAAACTAACCAGACATCATTTGTCTCCATATGATGTGGGCCCTAAACTATCATGCACTTACATAAACACACACACACACCATGCACACACACACCATGCACACACACACACCATGCACACACACCGTGCACACACACACCATGCACACACACACCATGCACACACACACACCATGCACACACACACCATGCACACACACACCATGCACACACACACCATGCACACACACACACCAAGCACACACACACACTAAAGGCTTGTTGACTTAGTGGAAGGCAATCAAATGTTTTGCGGTCCAAGTAAGAACCAGAGACCTATTTACAGGGTGGCCTATATGGCTCTGGTCCAATCAGAGTCCTATTTACAGGGTGGCCTATATGGCTCTGGTCCAATCAGAGACCTATTTACAGGGTGGCCTATATGGCTCTGGTCCAATCAGAGTCCTATTTACAGGGTGGCCTATATGGCTCTGGTCCAATCAGAGTCCTATTTACAGGGTGGCCTATATGGCTCTGGTCCAATCAGAGACCTATTTACAGGGTGGCCTATATGGCTCTGGTCCAATCAGAGCCCTATTTACAGGGTGGCCTATATAGCTCTGGTCCAATCAGAGACCTATTTACAGGGTGGCCTATATGGCTCTGGTCCAATCAGAGTCCTATTTACAGGGTGGCCTATATGGCTCTGGTCCAATCAGAGTCCTATTTACAGGGTGGCCTATGTGGCTCTGGTCCAATCAGAGACATATTTACAGGGTGGCCTCTATGGCTCTGGTCCAATCAGAGCCCTATTCACAGGGTGGCCTATATGGCTCTTGTCCAATCAGAGTCCTATTTACAGGGTGGCCTATATGGCTCTTGTCCAATCAGAGTCCTATTTACAGGGTGGCCTATATGGCTCTGGTCCAATCAGAGTCCTATTTACAGGGTGGCCTATATGGCTCTGGTCCAATCAGAGTCCTATTTACAGGATTGCTTATATGGCTCTGGTCCAATCAGAGACCTATTTACAGGTTGGCCTATATGGCTCTGGTCCAATCAGAGACCTATTTACAGGGTGGCCTATATGGCTCTGGTCCAATCAGAGTCCTATTTACAGGATTGCTTATATGGCTCTGGTCCAATCAGAGACCTATTTACAGGGTGGCCTATATGTCTCTGGTCCAATCAGAGCCCTATTAAAAGGGTGGCCTATATGGCTCTGGTCCAATCAGAGTCCTATTCACAGGGTGGCCTATATGGCTTTGGTCCAATCAGAGTCCTATTTACAGGGTGGCCTATATGGCTCTGGTCCAATCAGAGTCCTATTTACAGGGTGGCCTATATGGCTCTGGTCCAATCAGAGCCCTATTTACAGGGTGGCCTATATAGCTCTGGTCCAATCAGAGTCCTATTTACAGGGTGGCCTATATGGCTCTGGTCCAATCAGAGCCCTATTTACAGGATGGCCTGTATGGCTCTGGTCCAATCAGAGCCCTATTTACAGGGTGACCTATATGGCTTTGGTCAATCAGAGCCCTGTTTACAGGGTGTCCTATATGGCTCTGGTCCAATCAGAGACCTATTTACAGGGTGGCCTATATGGCTCTGGTCCAATCAGAGCCCTATTTACAGGGTGGCCTATATGGCTCTGGTCCAATCAGAGACCTATTTACAGGGTGGCCTATATGGCTCTGGTCCAATCAGAGTCCTATTTACAGGATTGCTTATATGGCTCTGGTCCAATCAGAGACCTATTTACAGGGTGGCCTATATGTCTCTGGTCCAATCAGAGCCCTATTCACAGGGTGGCCTATATGGCTCTGGTCCAATCAGAGTCCTATTCACAGGGTGGCCTATATGGCTTTGGTCCAATCAGAGTCCTATTTACAGGGTGGCCTATATGGCTCTGGTCCAATCAGAGTCCTATTTACAGGGTGGCCTATATGGCTCTGGTCCAATCAGAGCCCTATTTACAGGGTGGCCTATATAGCTCTGGTCCAATCAGAGTCCTATTTACAGGGTGGCCTATATGGCTCTGGTCCAATCAGAGCCCTATTTACAGGATGGCCTGTATGGCTCTGGTCCAATCAGAGCCCTATTTACAGGGTGACCTATATGGCTTTGGTCAATCAGAGCCCTGTTTACAGGGTGTCCTATATGGCTCTGGTCCAATCAGAGACCTATTTACAGGGTGGCCTATATGGCTCTGGTCCAATCAGTGCCCTATTTACAGAGTGGCCAATATAGCTCTAGTCCAATCAGAGCCCTATTTACAGGGTGGCCTATATGGCTCTAGTCCAATCAGAGCCCTATTTACAGGGTGGCCTATATGGCTCTGGTCCAATCAGAGCCCTATTTACAGGGTGGCCTATATGGCTCTGGTCCAATCGGAGCCCTATTTACAGGGTGGCCTGTATGGCTCTGGTCCAATCAGAGCTCTATTTACAGGGTGGCCTATATGTCTCTGGTCCAATCAGAGCCCTATTTACAGGGTGGCCTATATTTCTCTGGTCCAATCAGAGCCCTATTTACAGGGTGGCCTATATGTCTCTGGTCCAATCAGAGCCCTATTCACAGGGTGGCCTATATGGCTCTGGTCCAATCAGAGCCCTATTCACAGGGTGGCCTATATGGCTCTGGTCCAATCAGAGCCCTATTTACAGGGTGGCCTATATAGCTCTGGTCCAATCAGAGACCTATTTACAGGGTGGCCTATATAGCTGTGGTCCAATCAGAGCCCTATTTACAGGGTGGCCTATATGGCTCTGGTCCAATCAGAGTCCTATTCACAGGGTGGCCTATATAGCTCTGGTCCAAGTCAGTAATATTCACAGGGTGTCCTATATGGCTTTGGTCTAATCAGAGTCCTATTTACAGGGTGGCCTATATGGCTCTGGTCCAATCAGAGTCCTATTTACAGGGTGGCCTATATGGCTCTGGTCCAATCAGAGCCCTATTTACAGGGTGGCCTATTTGGCTCTGGTCCAATCAGAGCCCTATTTACAAGTTGGCCTATATGGTTCTGGTCCAATATAGAGTCCTATTTACAGGGTGGGCTATATGGCTCTGTTATAAGTCACAGTCCTATTTACAGGGTGGACTATACGGCTCTGATCCAACTTAGAGCCCTATTTACAGTGTGGCCTATATAGCTCTGGTCCGAGTCAGAGCCCTATTTACAGGGTGGCCTTCATTGCTCTGGTCTAAGTCAGAGCCTTATTAGAGGGTGGCCTATATGGCTCTGGTCTATGGCAGAGTCCTATTTACAGGGTGGCCTATATGGCTTTGGTCCAATCAGAGTCCTATTTACAGGGTGGCCTATATGGCTCTGGTCCAATCAGAGTCCTATTTACAGGGTGGCCTATATGGCTCTGGTCCAATTTAGAGTCCTATTTACAGGGTGGCCTTAATAGCTCTGGTCCAATCAGAGACCTATTTACAGGGTGGCCTTAATAGCTCTGGTCCAATCAGAGTCCTGTTTACAGGGTGGCCTTAATAGCTCTGGTCCAATCAGAGACCTATTTACAGGGTGGCCTATATGGCTCTGGTCCAATCAGAGTCCTATTTACGGGGTGGCCTATATGGCTCTGATCCAATTTAGAGTTCTATTTACAGGGTGGCCTATATGGCTCTGGTCCAATATAGAGTCCTATTTACAGGGTGGCCTTAATAGCTCTGGTCCAATCAGAGACCTATTTACAGGATGGCCTTAATAGCTCTGGTCCAATCAGAGTCCTATTTACAGGGTGGCCTTAATAGCTCTGGTCCAATCAGAGTCCTATTTACAGGGTGGCCTATATGGCTTTGGTCCAATCAGAGTCCTATTTACAGGGTGGCCTATATGGCTTTGGTCCAATCAGAGTCCTATTTACAGGGTGGCCTTCATGACCCTGGTCTAAGTCAGAGCCTTATTAGAGGGTGGCCTATGTGGCTCTGGCCAATCAGAGCCCCATTTACAGGGTGGCCTATATGGCTCTGGTCTAAGTCAGAGTCCTATTTACAGGGTGGCGTATATGGCTCTGGTCTAAGTGAGAGCCCTATTTACAGGGTGGCCTATATACGGCTCTGATCCAATTTAGAGTCCTCTTTACAGGGTGGCCTATATAGCTCTTGTACGAGTCAGAGCCATATTTACAGGGTGGCCTTCATTGCTCTGGTCTAAGTCAGAAACCTATTTACAGGGTGGTGTATATTTTATAAATCTGGTCCAATCAGAGCCCTATTCACAGGGTGGCCTATATGGCTCTGGTCCAATCAGAGTCCTATTTACAGGGTGACCTATATGCTCTGGTCAGAGCAAGAACCCCATTTACAGGGTGTCCTATATGGCTCTGGTCCAATCAGAGTCCTATTTACAGGGTGGCCTATATGGCTCTGGTCAGAGCAAGAACCCCATTTACAGGGTGGCCTATATGGCTCTGGTCCAATCAGAGTCCTATTTACAGGGTGGCCTATATGGCTCTGGTCCAATCAGAGCCCTATTTACAGGGTGGCCTATATGGCTCTGGTCCAATCAGAGACCTATTTACAGGGTGGCCTATATGGCTCTGGTCCAATCAGAGTCCTATTTACAGGGTGGCCTATATGGCTCTGGTCCAATCAGAGTCCTATTTACAGGGTGGCCTATATGGATCTGGTCCAATCAGAGTCCTATTTACAGGGTGACCTATATTGCTCTGGTCTAAGTCAGAGCCCGATTTACAGGGTGGTGTATATTTTATAAATCTGGTCTAAGTCAGAGCCCTGTTTACAGATTGGCCTATATGGCTCTGGTCTAAATCAGAGCCCGATTTACAGGGTGGTGTATATTTTATAAATCTGGTCTAAGTCAGAGCCCTATTTACAGGGTGGCCTATATGGCTCTGGTCTAAGTCAGAGTCCTATTTACAGGGTGGCCTTCATTGCTCTGGTCTAAGTCAGAGCCTTATTAGAGGGTGGCCTATATGGCTCTGGTCTATGGCAGAGTCCTATTTACAGGGTGGCCTATATGGCTCTGGTCTATGGCAGAGTCCTATTTACAGGATGGCCTATATGGCTCTGGTCTAAATCAGAAACCTATTTACAGGGTGGTGTATATTTTATAAATCTGGTCTAAGTCAGAGTCCTATTTACAGGGTGTCCTATATGGCTCTGATCCAATTTAGAGTCCTATTTACAGGGTGGCCTTAATAGCTCTGGTCCAATCAGAGACCTATTTACAGGGTGGCCTATATGGCTCTGGTCCAATCAGAGTCCTATTCACAGGGTGGCCTATATGGCTCTGGTCTAAATCAGAGCCTATTTACAGTGTGGCCTGTATGACTTTGGTCCAATTTAGAGTCCTATTTACAAGGTGGCCTAAATGGTTCTGGTCTACGTCAGAACCCTATTTATAGGGTGGCCTACAGTTGGGAAAAAAAGTATTTAGTCAGCCACCAATTGTGCAAGTTCTCCCACTTAAAAAGATGAGAGAGGCCTGTAATTTTCATCATAGGTACACGTCAACTATGACAGACAAATTGAGGGGAAAAAATCCAGAAAATCACATTGTAGGATTTTTAATGAATTTATTTGCAAATTATGGTGGAAAATAAGTATTTGGTCACCTACAAACAAGCAAGATTTCTGGCTCTCACAGACCTGTAACTTCTTCTTTAAGAGGCTCCTCTGTCCTCCACTCGTTACCTGTATTAATGGCACCTGTTTGAACTTGTTTTCAGTATAAAAGACACCTGTCCACAACCTCAAACAGTCACACTCCAAACTCCATTATGGCCAAGACCAAAGAGCTGTCAAAGGACACCAGAAACAAAATTGTAGACCTGCACCAGGCTGGGAAGACTGAATCTGCAATAGGTAAGCAGCTTGGTTTGAAGAAATCAGCTGTGGGAGCAATTATTAGGAAATGGAAGACATACAAGACCACTGATAATCTCCCTCGATCTGGGGCTCCACACAAGATCTCACCACTTTGGGTCAAAATGATCACAAGAACGGTGAGCAAAAATCTCAGAACCACACGGGGGGACCTAGTGAATGACCTGCAGAGAGCTGGGACCAAAGTAACAAAGCCTACCATCAGTAACACACTACGCCGCCAGGGACTCAAATCCTGCAGTGCCAGACGTGTCCCCCTGCTTAAGCCAGTACATGTCCAGGCCCGTCTGAAGTTTGCTAGAGTGCATTTGGATGATCCAGAAGAGGATTGGGAGAATGTCATATGGTCAGATGAAACCAAAATAGAACTTTTTGGTAAAAACTCAACTCGTCGTGTTTGGAGGACAAAGAATGCTGAGTTGCATCCAAAGAACACCATACCTACTGTGAAGCATGGGGGTGGAAACATCATGCTTTAGGGCTGTTTTTCTGCAAAGGGACCAGGACGACTGATCCGTGTAAAGGAAAGAATGAACGGGGCCATGTATCGTGAGATTTTGAGTGAAAACCTCCTTCCATCAGCAAGGGCATTGAAGATGAAACGTGGCTGGGTCTTTCAGCATGACAATGATCCCAAACACACCGCCCGGGCAACAAAGGAGTGGCTTCGTAAGAAGCATTTCAAGGTCCTGGAGTGGCCTAGCCAGTCTCCAGATCTCAACCCCATAGAAAATCTTTGGAGGGAGTTGAAAGTCTGTGTTGCCCAGCAACAGCCCCAAAACATCACTGCTCTAGAGGAGATCTGCATGGAGGAATGGGCCAAAATACCAGCAACAGTGTGTGAAAACCTTGTGAAGACTTACAGAAAACGTTTGACCTGTGTCATTGCCAACAAAGGGTATATAACAAATTAACAAAGAAACTTTTGTTATTGACCAAATACTTATTTTCCACCATAATTTGCAAATAAATTCATTACAAATCCTACAATGTGATTTTCTGGAAAAAATATTCTCATTTTGTCTGTCATAGTTGACGTGTACCTATGATGAAAATGACAGGCCTCTCTCATCTTTTTAAGTGGGAGAACTTGCACAATTGGTGGCTGACTAAATACTTTTCCCCCCCACTGTATATGGCTCTGGTCCAATTTAGAGTCCTATTTACAGAGTGGCCTACAAGTCCCTGGTCTAAGTCAGAACCCTATTTACAGGGTGGCCTATATGGCTCTGGTCTAAGTCAGAGTCCTATTTACAAGGTGGCCTACAAGTCTCAGGTCTAAGGAAGGGTACCAAAAAATCTCTGCAGCATTGACAGTCCCCAAGAACACAATGGCCTCCATCATTCTTAAATGGAAGAAGTTTGGAAGTATCAAGACTCTTCTTAGAGCTGGCCCCCCAGCCAAACTGTGCAATCGGGGGAGAAGGGCCTTGGTCAGAGAGGTGACCCAGAACCCAATGGTCACTCTTACAAAGCTCCAGAGTTCCTTTGGGGAGGTGGGAGAATCTTCCAGAAGGAAAACCATCTCTGCAGCACTCCAATCAGGCCTTAATGTGGCAGGGACTGGGAGACTAGTCAGGATCGAGGGAAAGATGAACAGAGCAAAGTACAGAGATCCTTGATGAAAACCTGCTCCAGAACGCTCAGGACCTCAGACTGGGGCAAAGGTTCACCTTCCAACAGGACAACGACATCTCTGAATGTCCTTGAGTGGCCCAGCCAGAGCCCGGACTTGAACCCGATCGAACATCTCTGGAGAGACGTAAAAATAGCTGTGCAGTGACGCTCCCCATCCAACCTGACAGAGCTTTAGAGGATCCGCAAAGAAGAATGGGAGAAACTCCCCAAAACCTGGTGTGCCAAGCTTGTATCGTCAAGCTTGAGGCTGTAATCGCTGCCAAAGGTGCTTCAACAAAGTACTGTGAAAAAGGGTCTGAATACTTATGTAAATATTTCAGTTGTTATTTTATACTTTTGCAAAGAGTTCTAAAAACCAGCTTCAGAATAAGGCTTAATACTTTCCGAATGCACTATAAATGTGGTTTTAGTAGCAGGATTAAATTTAGGCTATTATAAATGTGTTGTTTTAGAAGCAGGGTTAAATATAGCCTATTATAATTGTGTTTTAGTAGCAGACTTAACTATAACCTATTATAAATGTGGTTGTAGTAGCAGGGTTAAGTTTAGACTATTATAAATGTTGATTTAATTGCAAGGTTAACTACATCCTATTATAAATGTGTTGTTTTAGTTGCAGGGTTAACTACATCCTATTATAAATGTGTTGTTTTAGTTGCAGGGTTAACTACATCCTATTATAAATGTGTTGTTTTAGTTGCAGGGTTAACTACATCCTATTATAAATGTGTTCTTTTAGTAGCGGGGCTAAATATAGCCTGTTATAAATGTGTTGTTTAAGAATCGGGCATAAACGTAACCTATTATAAATGTATTGTTTTAGTAGCATCGTTAATTACAGTCTATTATACATTTGCTGTTTAAGTATCAGGGTCAAATATAGGCTTCTATAAATGTTTTCCTGTAGTAGCAGGGCTAAATATAGCCAATTATATAACTCTGTTGTTTTAGAAGTGGGCAGTGTTAAATATAGCCTATTATTAAATGTGTTGTTTTAGTAGCGTGGCTAAATATAGCCTATTATTAAATGTGGTTTTAGTAGCAGTGTTAAATATAGCCTATTATTAAATGTTGTTTTAGTAGCAGTGTTAAATATAGCCTATTATTAAATGTGGTTTTAGTAGCAGTGTTAAATGTAGCCTATTATTAAATGTGTTGTTTTAGTAGCGTGGCTAAATATAGCCTATTATTAAATGTGGTTTTAGTAGCAGTGTTAAATATAGCCTATTATTAAATGTTGTTTTAGTAGCAGTGTTAAATATAGCCTATTATTAAATGTGGTTTTAGTAGCAGTGTGAAATGTAGCCTATTATAAATGTGTTGTTTTAGTAGCGTGGCTAAATATAGTATACTATAATTGTATTGTTTTAATAGCAGGGTTAACTATATTCTAATATAAACGTGTTGTTTTATTAGCGTGGCTAAATATAGCCTATTATAAATGTGTTGTTTTAGTCGCAGGCTTAAATAAATTATATTACCCTCTGTATGTAGCCTCATTATTACCTGGACTAACCTGTACCCCAGCCCATTGCCTCGGTACCGGTACCCCCTGTATATAGCCTCATTATTACCTGGACTAACCTGTTCCCCAGCCCATTGACTCTGTACCGGTACCCCCTGTATATAGCCTCATTATTACCTGGACTAACCTGTACCCCAGCCCATTGACTCGGTACCGGTACCCCCTGTATATAGCCTCATTATTACCTGGACTAACCTGTTCCCCAGCCCATTGACTCGGTACCGGTACCCCCTGTATATAGCCTCATTATTACCTGGACTAACCTGTACCCCCGCACATTGCCTCGGTACCGGTACCCCCTGTATATAGCCTCATTATTACCTGGACTAACCTGTACCCCCGCACATTGCCTCGGTACCGGTACCCCCTGTATATAGCCTCATTATTACCTGGACTAACCTGTACCCCCGCACATTGCCTCGGTACCGGTACCCCCTGTATATAGCCTCATTATTACCTGGACTAACCTGTACCCCCGCACATTGCCTCGGTACCGGTACCCCCTGTATATAGCCTCATTATTACCTGGACTAACCTGTACCCCCGCACATTGCCTCGGTACCGGTACCCCCTGTATATAGCCTCATTATTGTTATTTTATTGTGTTACTTTTTATTATTTTTTACTTTAGTTTATTTGGTAAATATTCTCTTAACTCTTTCTTGAACTACATTGTTGTTTAAGGGCTTGTAAATAAGCATTTCAAGGGAAGGTCTACACCTGTTGTATTCAGCGCATGTGACAAATAAAGTTTGATTGTATTAGACTATTATAAATGTGTGGCTTTAGTAGCAGGGTTAAATATAGCCTATTATAAATGTGTTGTTTTAGTAGCAGGGTTAAATATAGGCTATTATAAATGTGTTGTTTTAGTAGCAGGGTTAAATATAGGCTATTATAAATGTGTTGTTTTAGTAGCAGGGTTAAATATAGGCTATTATAAATGTGTTGTTTTAGTAGCAGGGTTAAATATAGGCTATTATAAATGTGTTGTTTTAGTAGCAGGGTTAAATATAGGCTATTATAAATGTGTTGTTTTAGTAGCAGGGTTAAATATAGCCTATTATAAATGTGTTGTTTTAGTAGCAGGGTTAAATATAGGCTATTATAAATGTGTTGTTTTAGTAGCAGGGTTAAATATAGCCTATTATAAATGTGTTGTTTTAGTAGCAGGGTTAAATATAGGCTATTATAAATGTGTTGTTTTAGTAGCAGGGTTAAATATAGGCTATCATAAATGTGTTGTTTTAGTAGCAGGGTTAAATATAGGCTATTATAAATGTGTTGTTTTAGTAGCAGGGTTAAATATAGGCTATTATAAATGTGTTGTTTTAGTAGCAGGGTTAAATATAGGCTATTATAAATGTGTTGTTTTATAATAATATGCCATTTAGCAGACGCTTTTATCCAAAGCGACTTACAGTCATGCGTGCATACATTTATTTGTGTATGGGTGGTCCCGAGGATCGAACCCACAACCTTGGTGTTACAAGCGCCGTGCTCTACCAGCTGAGCTACAGAGGACCACTCATTTAGTAGCAGGGTTAAATATAGCTCATTATAAATGTGTTGTTTTAGTAGCAGGGTTAAATATAGGCTATTATAAATGTGTTGTTTTAGTAGCAGGGTTAAATATAGCCTATTATAAATGTGGTTTTAGTAGTGGGGATAAATATAGCCTATTATAAATGTGGTTTTAGTAGCAGGGTTAAATATAGGCTATTAAAAATGTGGTTTTAGTAGCAGGGTTAAATATAGCCTATTATAAATGTGGTTTTAGTAGTGGGGCTAAATATAGCCTATTATAAATGTGGTTTTAGTAGTGGGGCTAAATATAGCCTATTATAAATGTAAATAAATAAATAAATGTGTTGTTTAGGTACAAGGGCTAACTATATCCTATTAAAAATGTGGCTTATTAGCAGGGTTCAATTTAGGCTATTATAAAGGTTGTTTTAGTATCAGGGTAAACATAGGCTATTATAAATGTGTAGTTTTAGTCGCAGGGTTAAATATAGCCTAATATAATATATATTTTTAGTAGAGTGGTTACATATAGCCTATTAAAAAAGTGTTGTATTAATAACGTGGCTAAATATATCCTATTATAAATGTGTTGTTTTAGTATCATGGTTAACTATAGCCTATTATAAATGTGTTGTTTTAGTATCATGGTTAACTATAGCCTATTATAAATGTGTTGTTTTAGTAGCAGGGCTAAATATAGCCTATTATAAATGTGTTGTTTTAGTAGCAGGGCTAAATATATCCTATTACGAATGTGTTGTTTTAGTATCATTAGCCATATTATAGTATCATGGTTAGGCTAAATATATCCTATTACGTATGTGTTGTTTTAGTATCAGTAGCCATATTATAGTATCATGGTTAACTATAGCCTATTATAAATGTGTTGTTTTAGTAGCAGGGTTAAATGAAGGATATTATAAATATGTTGTTTTAGTAGCAGGGTTAAATGAAGGATATTATAAATATTTTGCTTTAGGATCAGGATTAAATGTAGCCTATTATAAATGTGTTGTTTTAGTAGCAGGGCTAAATATAGCCTATTATAAATGTGTTGTTTTAGTAGCAGGGCTAAATATATCCTATTACGTATGTGTTGTTTTAGTATCATGGTTAACTATAGCCTATTATAAATGTGTTGTTTTAGTAGCAGGGTTAAATGAAGGATATTATAAATATGTTGTTTTAGTAGCAGGGTTAAATGAAGGATATTATTAATATTTTGCTTTAGGATCAGGATTAAATGTAGCCTATTATAAATGTGTTGTTTTAGTAGCAGGGCTAAATATAGCCTATTATAAATGTGTTGTTTTAGTAGCGGGGCTAAATATAGCCTATTATAAATTTGTTGTTTTAGTAGCAGGTTTAAATATAGCCCATTATAAATGTGTTGTTTTAGTAGCAGGGTTAAATTTAGGCTATTATAAATGTGTTGTTTTAGTAGCAGGGCTAAATATAGCCTATTATAAATGTGTTGTTTTAGTAGCGGGGCTAAATATAGCCTATTATAAATGTGTTGTTTTAGTAGCAGGGCTAAATATAGCCCATTATAAATGTGTTGTTTTAGTAGCATAGATAAATATAGCCTATTATAAATGTGTTGTTTTAGTAGCAAGGGTAAATTTAGCCTATTATAAATGTGTTATTTTAGTAGCAGGGTTATATATAGCCCATTATTGTCACGACTTCTGCCGAGGCTGCCTCCTTGCTCGGGCAGGTTTCAGCGTTCGGCGTCACCTGCTTACTAGCTACTGCCGATCCATTTATCATCACTCCATTTGTCTTGTCTTCAATCACACACATCTGGTCCTTATTCCCTCATTAGTCATGGTATAAGTGTTCCCTCTGCTTCCTTGTCTGTGTGGGTGATTGTTTATTGTGGAGGTTAGTGAAGCTCGGTGGAGTATTTCCCATGTGCCTTGTATTTTCCAGTGCGCCTGTTTTGTGCCCTGGAGTTGTGTTTGACGCATTTCTGCATAAACCTGTATTTTGCGGATGAAAGCCTGTTATTCTGTCATTTACCCTCCTGCGCCTGACTCCTTCATCACCACCTCATCACAGAATCGCCCACCCGCTATGGAGTCAGCGGGAGAGACGCACATGCCTGGAGTCGTGGAACGGGTCCAGGAGCATTCAACTATGCTAGCCAGCTTGGGTGAAGCGATGGGTCGGGTTCTTCATGTCGTCCAACGCCTGGAGAGGAGAGAGCCCGATCCGTCGAGACCAGCTGGTCAACCGGATCCTGCCACCTACACCCCAGCACCCGGAGGGATCCAGATATCCCAACCACGGGAGTTCGACGGGACAGCGGCGCTGTGCCAAGGATTCCTCCTCCAATTCAAGCTCTACTTCTCCAGCATCCGGCCGGTTCCATCGGAGCGGGAGAAGGTGACCGCCCTCGTCTCCTGCCTCTCGGGGAAAGCCCTGGAGTGGGCCAACGCGGTGTGGAACGAAGGAGGAGCCGCGTTGGAGAACTACGGGGAGTTCGCTCGCCTCTTCCGGGCGGTCTTCGATCACCCGCCCGAGGGTCGAGAGGTGGGCGAGCGGCTGATCCACCTGAGGCAGGGGACGAGGACTGCGCAAGACTTCGCATTGGAGTTTCAAACTCTGGCAGCTGGGTCCGGGTGGAACGAGCAGGCCCTGATCGACCAGTTCCGGTGCCATCTGCGGGAGGACGTCCGACGGGAGCTAGCCTGCCGTGACACCATGTTGTCCTTCTTGCAACTGGTGGACATGGCCATTCGTTTGGACATCCTGCTGGCAACCAGAGGACGTCCTGGAGGAGGTCTGCCCATTTCCATCCCGGCCGACTCAGATCCAGAACCGATGGAGATGGGTGGAACCGCTAGCGGAGAGAGCGGAGGACGACAGTGCCACACTGGTGGTGCGAAGGGACATTTCACCACACGTTGTCGTCAACGCTCTTCTGGGTTTGGTGGCGGCAGGCAGGGCACTCTCGCATCACCCCAGGTATCAAACACCCACACTCGTTCAGAGCCCTCTGCTGCGCACTGTAAAATACTCGTCTCCTTTCCTGAGCACATGGTAGTTCCCCAGTGTAAGGCGCTAGTCGATTCAGGCGCAGCTGGGAATTTTATGGACAGGGCATTCGCACACCGTATAGGCATTCCATTGATTGCCCTATCCATTCCACACCCCATCAGAGCACTTGATAGTCGACCATTAGGGTCCGGGTTGGTTAAGGAAGTTACTGCACCAGTCACCATGATTACACAGGAGACTATTGTGAGCAGGTTACTTTTTCCATTATTGAGTCTCCTGCTTTCCCTGTGATATTAGGTATCCCTTGGCTAGCACTCCACAACCTCACCTTCTCATGGCCAAAGAGGGTTCTCACGGGGTGGTCGTGAGAGTGTCAGGGTGTCTAGGTGTTTCCGTTGGTGCGACCACGGTGGAAAGTCCAGACAGTACCTCCACCATGCGCATTCCCCCTGAATACCTCGATCTGGCGCAAGCGTTCTCTAAAACGCAGGCGACTAAATTACCACCTCATCGGGAGGGGCATTGCGCGATAAACCTCCGGGTAGACGCTGTACCTCCCAGGAGTCATATATACCCCCTGTCACAGGCTGAAACGGTGGCTATGGAAACATATGTCACCGAGTCCCTGCGCCAGGGGTATATACGTCTCTCCACTTCACCCGCCTCCTGGAGTTTCTTCTTTGTGAAGAAGAAGGACGGAGTTCTGCGCCCGTGCATTGATTATCGACCACTGAACAGGGAGACGATAATATTGAGTTATCCTCTCCCCCTCATTCCTTCAGTGATTGAATCAATGCATGGGGCGCGCTTCTTCACCAAATTAGATCTCAGGAGTGCGTACAACCTGGTGCGTGTCCGAGAGGGGGATGAGTGGAAGACAGCATTCAGCACAACCACGGGGCATTATGAATACCTGGTGATGCCCTATGGTTTGATGAATGCTCCCTCAGTTTTCCAGTCCTTTGTGAACGAGGTGTTTCGGGACATGCTTGGTCGCGGTGTAGTGGTCTACATCGATGGCATCCTGGTGTATTCCGCTACGCGCGCCGAGCATGTGTCCCTGGTTCCCATGGTGCTGGCCCGACTGTTGGAAAATGACCTTTATGCTAAGGCAGAGAAGTGTATGTTTTTCCAGCAGTCCATCTCCTTCCTTGGATACCGCATTTCCACCTCAGGTGTGGAGATGGAGGGTGATTGCATTTCAGCCGCGTGTAATTGGCCGACTCCAACCACAGTTAAGGAGGTGCAGAGCTTCCTTGGCTTTGCCAACTATTATCAGAGGTTTATCCGGGACTTTGGCAAGGTCGCAGCTCCCATTACCTCCCTGTTGAAGGGTGGGCCGTCCCGGCTCCGCTGGTCTGCTGAGGCTGACCTGGCCTTCAGCAAACTACGGGGTCTGTTCACCTCAGCCCCAGTACTGGCCCACCCCGATTCATCACTACCGTTCGTAGTGGAGGTGGATGCGTCCGAGGTCGGGATAGGAGCTGTCCAGTCTCAACGCTCGGGTACGCCACCCAAGCTCCGCCCCTGTGCCTTCTTCTCGAAGAAGCTCAGCCCGGCGGAGCAGAACTACGACGTTGGTGAGCGGGAGCTGTTGGCTGTTGTCCGAGCCTTGACCGTGTGGAGGGGGCAAAACACCCTTTCCTCGTCTGGACGGACCACCATAACCTGGAGTACATCCGGGCAGCGAGGAGGCTGAACCCTCGCCAGGCCAGGTGGGCCCTATTCTTCACCCGGTTTGATTTTACACTATCATACATTCCGGGTACGAAGAACGTGAAGGCAGATGCGCTGTCCCGGCTGTATGACACAGAGTAGAGGCCCAGAGACAACACTCCCATACTCCTGGCCTCCTGCATTGTGGCGCCGGTAGTATGGGCAATGGACGCGGATATAGAGCAGGCGTTACGCACAGATCCATCTCCACCGCAGTGTCCAGCTGGGCTGCAGTACGTGCCTGCTCTTATCCGTGATCATCTGATCTACTGGGCACACACGTCCCCCTCCTCTGGTCACCCAGGTATCGGCCGTACAGTGCGCTGCCTGACCGGAAAGTACTGGTGGCCTACCTTGGCTTAGGACGTGAGGGTGTATGTCTCCTCCTGCTCGGTGTGCGCCCAGAGTAAGGCACCTAGGCATCTCCCAGCTGGTAAGTTACAACCTTTACCAGTTCCACAACGACCATGGTCTCACCTAAGTGTTGATTTTCTAACTGATCTCCCAAGGTAACACCACCATCCTGGTCGTTGTGGACCTCTTTTCTAAAGCCTGTCGCCTCCTTCCTCTGCCCGGTCTCCCCACGGCTCTGCAAACTGCGGAGGCCCTGTTGACACACGTCTTCCGGCACTATGGGGTACCAGAGGATATAGTGTCTGACCGGGGTCCCCAGTTCACGTCCAAGGTCTGGAAGGTGTTCATGGAACGTCTGGGGGTCTCGGTCAGCCTGACCTCTGGGTTCCACCCCGAGAGTAATGGGCAGGTGGAACGGGTAAATCAGGACGTGGGGAGGTTCCTGCGGTCCTAATGCCAGGACCGGCCGGGGGAGTGGTCGGTGTTCTTGCCATGGGCAGAATATGCCCAGAACTCTCTCCGCCACTCCTCCACTAACCTAACACCTTTCCAGTGTATTCTAGGTTACCAACCGGTTCTGGCACCGTGGCACCAGAGCCAGACCGAGGCTCCTGCGGTGGATGACTTGTTTCGGTGCGCAGAGGAGACGTGGGATGCTGCCCATGTTCACCTCCAACGCTGTGCGTCGTCAGAAGGCCAACGCTGACCGCCACCGCAGTGAGGCCCCTGTCTTTGTACCAGGGGATTGGGTCTGGCTCTCGACCCGGAATCTGCCCCTCTGCCTGCCCTACCGGAATCTGAGCCCGCGGTTTGTGGGGCCGTTCAAAGTCCTGAGGAGAGTCAACGAGGTCACTTATAGGTTATTACTTCCCCCTGATTGCCGTATTAATCCCTCGTTTCATGTGTCTCTCCTCAGGCCGGTGGTAGCTGGTCCGCTCCAGGAGTCTGAGGTGCGGGAGGTCCCTCCACCTCCTCTAGACATCGAGGGGGCCCCGGTGTACTCTGTCCGTTCCATCCTGGATTCGAGGCGTTGGGTGGGGGGCCTTCAGTACCTCGTGGAGTGGGAGGGGTACGGTCTGGAGGAACGGTGCTGGGTCCCGGTGAGGGATATCCTCGATCCCTCCATGTTGAGGGATTTCCACCGTCGCCATCCGGCTCGCCCTGCTCCGCATCCTCCTGGCCGTCCCCAAGGGGGGGGGGGGGGGGGGGGGTACTGTCACGACTTCCGCCGAGGCTGCCTCCCCTCCTTGTTCGGGCAGGTTTCGGCATTCAGCGTCACCGGCTTACTAGCTACTGCCGATCCATTTATCATCACTCCATTTGTCTTGTCTTCAATCACACACACCTGGTCCTTATTCCCTCATTAGTCATGGTATAAGTGTTCCCTCTGCTTCCTTGTCTGTGTGGGTGATTGTTTATTGTGGAGGTTAGTGAAGCTCGGTGGCGCTCGTGTATTGTGTATCGTGTATCGACGGGAGTATTTCCTGTGTGCCTTGTATTTTCCAGTGTGCCTATTTTGTGCCCTGGAGTTGTGTTTCTGCGTAAACCTGTATTTTGCAGATTAAAGCCTGTTATTCTGTGATTTACCCTCCTGCGCCTGACTCCTTCAACACCACCGCATCACAATTATAAATGTGTTGTTTTAGTAGCACGGTTAAATATAGGCTATTATAAATGTGTTCTTTAGTAGCAGGGCAAAATAACACTAGGGCCACTAAAATGTTACTAGATTATTTTTTGAATTATTATCGAATTATTATATTGATTTCTCAATATTTATATACATATTATATGTTTTACATAGATGGGACTCCTGAAAAAAAAAATCTCCCACATACCTGTTTGGCTCAGTTGGTAGAGCATGGTGCTTGCAACACCAGGGATGTGGGTTCGATTCCCACGGGGGACCAGTACGAAAACAAGTATGACTATGTATGAAGTCGCTGTGGATAAGAGCGTTGGCTAAGTGACATAAATGTAAAATACCCAAAGGCCCTGATACACTTGTATAACCCACATATCATGGAAGTGTTTTTCCTCTCCTGACCACACGGTGGTAGGATAGAGCTGTATCACAATTTCATCAACCCTTTATTGCAAAGGCACTATCATTCTCATTTTTACATTTTAGTAATTTAACAGACGCTCTTATCCAGAGCGACTTACAGGAGCAATTAGGGTTAAGTGCCTTGCTCAAGGGCACATCTACAGACTTTTCACCTAGTCGGCTCGGGGATTAGAACCAGCGATCTTTCGGCGACTGGCACAACGCTCTTAACCACTAAGCTACCTGCCGCTCCTGTTGCTGTAGTAGGTCTCTTGTCATTTTCATTGAATTCTATACCCATTGATTCTTGAAGAATAGAACTGAGAAATGAGCTTATTATCTAATTCCATGGTAACCCGAGATAAGGTAGTTTTACTCAATTGTTTAACTTTTTGTTGCCATTAGTTGTTAAATCAACAGCGCAGGTTTTAGCATCAAAATATGTAAAATAAATCTAATTCTGGTTCTCATGGACTGTCAGTCGTTCCATCCACAGCTTGGTCTAGGAATTTGAGAGGGGTTACACTTCGCCATCCCTTAACCAAGTGGACTGAAATACAAACTCAGGATTGTGACAACAAAACTACTAGGCCTATTGGATATAACTAAAATATAAACAGCTTCAATCCACAGTCAGAGCTATGTGGTTTTCTGTAAGTCAGCTGGTAGAGCACGGCGCTTGTAACGCCAGGGTAGTGGGTTCGATCCCCGGGATCACCCATACACAAAAAAAATAATAATGACTGTAAGTCGCTTTGGATAAAAGCGTCTGCTAAATGGCATATTATTATTATGTTGGGAGATGTGTGTAGACTAATGAATCGGCCATTACAGTTGTCAATTATACCGCTAGGTGGTGCTATAGGACAGGGATTGAATAATAAAATAATAATATATGTCATTTAGCAGACAATTTCATCCAAAGCAATTTACAGTCATGCATGTACACATTTTACATATGGGTGGCCCCAACAAGAATTTAAGCCATGACCCTTGGCATTGCAAGCACCATGCTTCACCAACTGATCTACACAGGACCTATCTGCCATTGGTCAACTAACCATCCATTGGTTATTATTACCAGAGATAATTTATATGGCTTCTACAGTCCATGTTATATTAAAGGGGCAGTGCAATAAAAAATGTAATTTTCCTATTTTTTAAATGATATTTCGCCACTATGAGGTCAAAATAACACTCTGAAATTGTACAAAATGATGATAATGCCCTTTTAGTGTAAGAGCTTTATTTGTATTGTAATTTCAGCCTGTTCAGGTGGGATGGAGTTTTGGCCCACAGCATGACATCACAATCTGATCTGATTATTCTGACCAATGACTAGTCATCTTTTATTTGCATATGTATACTCCTACTTTGAAGGTGTAAGCAGAGTAGGCTTTAGAGTCTAGAGGATCCTATTCACCAATCAGGGCTGTGTATGTAAATATATTTAAATTTGTATCAACACGCCTACACAATCAGAATGAGCATTTCAATGGCAACAGGAGGCTCAGGTAAATAAATGATACAAATTATATTTAGTTTTTTTCATGAAATAAACACCAACAGAGATTTATTAGACATACAGTGATGATTTAAAAATAACATTAAAAAAAGACTTCATGGGGGCTTTAAGGTTTACCTGAATTCAAAGACTTCATGGGGGCTTTAAGGTTTACCTGAATTAAAAGACTTCATGGGGGCTTTAAGGTTTACCTGAATTCAAAGACTTCATGGGGGCTTTAAGGTTTACCTGAATTAAAAGACTTCATGGGGGCTTTAAGGTTTAACTGAATTAAAAGGCTTCATGGGGGCTTTAAGGTTTAACTGAATTCAAACACCAGTCAGTTTGTTCTGAATCTCTTCTTCCTTCTATGATTTTCTCAAACAGGAAAGGGTTGGACAGATATTACACAGTAGACGGAAAAGCTACACCGCTTTGAAGACAGTAAAACACATATATTTTATATTCTTATTGTTTATCTGTTGTATTATATTATAGTCTAATATATATAGTCTAATGGCAGTTATTTTTAAAATCGTTAAAAAAATGATTAGCCTACTTTGATTTATTTAATAATTACAATTGTATTCACTGATGCATTATAATGTATATACTTTGTAGATATGGTTTAAGAAATACAATTACTGTTGTGTGTGTTTTGCTACCTGATGTGGACTAACGTTAATAAATAAAGGAAAAATTAAATATCCAGCATTGTTTATACATCTTTGAGTGCAAGATTAGATATATTTCAATTTTAACATGTATATTTAGCATTTGTGTATGCAGAACATTTGGACAGTAGCATATTTGGGGGTTCATCCAGGTTTTTATCTGGATAGTAATTTATAAAAGCCGTAGTCAAATATTTCCAGCAATGTTCAGTTATTTCAAATAATGAAATGTATCCTTTGATTTTGAAGAATATAACTTCTAATAACTTGCTGGAATTAGTACAACTGTCTTACCTTATTCAGTAAACATATTTGTGTTGTCATGAGATAGTCAACATTTTATGTGCTCCAACCAAACATCTTAAGAAGATGGTCGATATCTTACGTGCTCCAACCCGATTTTGCTATTTTGTTACTTTTTTCGTGTTTATCCGTACCTTTTTTGTACAGAAAGCTCACGCCATTATCACCTATGACCGCTAAGTACTTTTGAACTATGAATCGACAATTACTGATCTGGACTTAAACCTCGATTTCGGCTCCTACTTCAACTCCGACTCAGCTGTTCCATTGTTAACACCGGACCCTGCTCCATTGTTAACACCGGACCCTGCTCCATTGTTAACACCGGACCCTGCTCCATTGTTCGGGCTACCCAAGCGCCGCAAGAGAAGGTGTGGGAGGAGGTGTGCCAGTCCCTTTTAGACTCAGATGCAGAAAAAATCGTCCGGCACTCCCCTCTGTATTATTGGCAAATGTCCAGTCACTTGAGAACAAGATGGATGAGCTCCGTTCGAGATTTTCCTACCAATACTCAGGGGTTTCTCCATGCTTCGTCGCGACCGGACAGCACACTCGGGCAAAACCAAAGGGGGAGGGGTGTGCCTCTTTGTAAACAAGTGTGAAGGAAGTCTTGAGCTTTTGCTCACATGAACTAGAATACCTCATGGTAAATTGCAGACCTTTTTATCTACCAAGAGAGTTTTTATCTGTAATCATCACTGCTGTCTACATCCCACCACAAAACGAGAACGGCACTAAGCAGGCACTCAACGAGCTGTACAGGGCCATAAACAAACAAGAAAACGCACACCCAGAGGCAGTGTTTCTAACGGGGAGACTGAAATGCGTTTGACCAACACTTCTCCTGTGCCACAAGAGGCACTAAAACTCTGGACCATTAAACTCTACCCACAGAAATGCATACAAGGCCCTCCCTCACCCTCCGTTCGGCAAATCAGACCATGACTCAATCCTCCTGCTTCCTGTTTAAAAGCAAAAACTCAAACAGGAAGTACCAGTGGTACGACAAAGCGGAAGCTAAGCTACAAGACTGCTTCGCTAGCACAGACTGGAATATGTTCAGAGATTCATCCGATAACATTGAGGAGTTTACCACAACAACCCACAGTGACCTAAACAAAAGCCAGTATCCGCACTGGGCTAAAGGTTAGAGCTACCGCTTTCAAAGAACGGGACAAGGACATGGATGCTTACAAGAAAAAACACTGCGACCTCCGACGAGCCATCAAACATGGAAAAGGTCAACATAGGACTAAGCTAGAATCCTACTACACCGGCTCCAAATCTCGTCGGATGTGGCAGGTGTTGCAGACTATTAAGGATTACTCCCGAGTGGCGCAGTGGTCTAAGGCTGTGCCACTAGAGATCCTGGTTTGAGTCCAGGCTCTGCCGCGACCGGGAGACCCATGGGCGGCGCACAATTGGTCCAAGGTAGGGGAGGGTTTGGCCGGCAGGGATGTAGGTTTGTTTCCCACGGGGGGCCAGTATGATTTTTTATTTTTTTATAAAACATGTATGCATTCACTAACTGTAAGTTGCTCTGGATAAGAGCGTCTGCTAAATGACTAAAATGTCAAGGGAAACCCAGCCCAGTGACTAAACCCTCCCAGATGAGTTGAATGCCTTCTATGCAAACAACACTGAGCCAGGCATGACAGCCCCATCTGTCCCGGATGACTGTGTGATCTCGCTCTCTGTGGCTGACGTGAGTAAGACTTTTAAAGAGGTTAACACTGGCAAGGGCGCTGGGCCAGACGTAATAGCGGGGCGCATTCTCAAAGCGTTCGCAGACCAAGTGTCTTCACTGACATTTTCTACCTCTCCCTGACCCAGTCTGTAATACCAACCTCTCCCTGACCCAGTCTGTAATACCAACCTCTCCCTGACCCAGTCTGTAATACCAACCTCTCCCTGACCCAGTCTGTAATACCAACCTCTCCCTGACCCAGTCTGTAATACCAACCTCTCCCTGACCCAGTCTGTAATACCAACCTCTCCCTGACCCAGTCTGTAATACCAACCTCTCCCTGACCCAGTCTGTAATACCAACCTCTCCCTGACCCAGTCTGTAATACCAACCTCTCCCTGACCCAGTCTGTAATACCAACCTCTCCCTGACCCAGTCTGTAATACCAACCTCTCCCTGACCCAGTCTGTAATACCAACATGTCCCTGACCCAGTCTGTAATACCAACCTCTCCCTGACCCAGTCTGTAATACCAACCTCTCCCTGACCCAGTCTGTAATACCAACCTCTCCCTGACCCAGTCTGTAATACCAACCTCTCCCTGACCCAGTCTGTAATACCAACCTCTCCCTGACCCAGTCTGTAATACCAACCTCTCCCTGACCCAGTCTGTAATACCAACCTCTCCCTGACCCAGTCTGTAATACCAACCTCTCCCTGACCCACCTCTCCCTGACCCAGTCTGTAATACCAACCTCTCCCTGACCCAGTCTGTAATACCAACCTCTCCCTGACCCAGTCTGTAATACCAACCTCTCCCTGACCCAGTCTGTAATACCAACCTCTCCCTGACCCAGTCTGTAATACCAACCTCTCCCTGACCCAGTCTGTAATACCAACATCTCCCTGACCCAGTCTGTAATACCAACCTCTCCCTGACCCAGTCTGTAATACCAACCTCTCCCTGACCCAGTCTGTAATACCAACCTCTCCCTGACCCAGTCTGTAATACCAACCTCTCCCTGACCCAGTCTGTAATACCAACATGTCCCTGACCCAGTCTGTAATACCAACCTCTCCCTGACCCAGTCTGTAATACCAACCTCTCCCTGACCCAGTCTGTAATACCAACATGTCCCTGACCCAGTCTGTAATACCAACCTCTCCCTGACCCAGTCTGTAATACCAACCTCTCCCTGACCCAGCAGTCTGTAATACCAACCTCTCCCTGACCCAGTCTGTAATACCAACCTCTCCCTGACCCAGTCTGTAATACCAACCTCTCCCTGACCCAGTCTGTAATACCAACCTCTCCCTGACCCAGTCTGTAATACCAACCTCTCCCTGACCCAGTCTGTAATACCAACCTCTCCCTGACCCAGTCTGTAATACCAACCTCTCCCTGACCCAGTCTGTAATACCAACATGTCCCTGACCCAGTCTGTAATACCAACCTCTCCCTGACCCAGTCTGTAATACCAACATGTCCCTGACCCAGTCTGTAATACCAACATCTCCCTGACCCAGTCTGTAATACCAACCTCTCCCTGACCCAGTCTGTAATACCAACCTCTCCCTGACCCAGTCTGTAATACCAACCTCTCCCTGACCCAGTCTGTAATACCAACCTCTCCCTGACCCAGTCTGTAATACCAACATGTCCCTGACCTGACCCAGTCTGTAATACCAACCTCTCCCTGACCCAGTCTGTAATACCAACCTCTCCCTGACCCAGTCTGTAATACCAACCTCTCCCTGACCCAGTCTGTAATACCAACCTCTCCCTGACCCAGTCTGTAATACCAACCTCTCCCTGACCCAGTCTGTAATACCAACCTCTCCCTGACCCAGTCTGTAATACCAACCTCTCCCTGACCCAGTCTGTAATACCAACCTCTCCCTGACCCAGTCTGTAATACCAACCTCTCCCTGACCCAGTCTGTAATACCAACCTCTCCCTGACCCAGTCTGTAATACCAACCTCTCCCTGACCCAGTCTGTAATACCAACCTCTCCCTGACCCAGTCTGTAATACCAACCTCTCCCTGACCCAGTCTGTAATACCAACCTCTCCCTGACCCAGTCTGTAATACCAACCTCTCCCTGACCCAGTCTGTAATACCAACCTCTCCCTGACCCAGTCTGTAATACCATACCAACCTCTCCCTGACCCAGTCTGTAATACCAACCTCTCCCTGACCCAGTCTGTAATACCAACCTCTCCCTGACCCAGTCTGTAATACCAACATCTCCCTGACCCAGTCTGTAATACCAACCTCTCCCTGACCCAGTCTGTAATACCAACCTCTCCCTGACCCAGTCTGTAATACCAACCTCTCCCTGACCCAGTCTGTAATACCAACCTCTCCCTGACCCAGTCTGTAATACCAACCTCTCCCTGACCCAGTCTGTAATACCAACCTCTCCCTGACCCAGTCTGTAATACCAACCTCTCCCTGACCCAGTCTGTAATACCAACCTCTCCCTGACCCAGTCTGTAATACCAACCTCTCCCTGACCCAGTCTGTAATACCAACCTCTCCCTGACCCAGTCTGTAATACCAACCTCTCCCTGACCCAGTCTGTAATACCAACCTCTCCCTGACCCAGTCTGTAATACCAACCTCTCCCTGACCCTGACCCAGTCTGTAATACCAACCTCTCCCTGACCCAGTCTGTAATACCAACCTCTCCCTGACCCAGTCTGTAATACCAACCTCTCCCTGACCCAGTCTGTAATACCAACCTCTCCCTGACCCAGTCTGTAATACCAACCTCTCCCTGACCCAGTCTGTAATACCAACCTCTCCCTGACCCAGTCTGTAATACCAACCTCTCCCTGACCCAGTCTGTAATACCAACCTCTCCCTGACCCAGTCTGTAATACCAACCTCTCCCTGACCCAGTCTGTAATACCAACCTCTCCCTGACCCAGTCTGTAATACCAACCTCTCCCTGACCCAGTCTGTAATACCAACCTCTCCCTGACCCAGTCTGTAATACCAACCTCTCCCTGACCCAGTCTGTAATACCAACCTCTCCCTGACCCAGTCTGTAATACCAACCTCTCCCTGACCCAGTCTGTAATACCAACCTCTCCCTGACCCAGTCTGTAATACCAACCCCAACCTCTCCCTGACCCAGTCTGTAATACCAACCTCTCCCTGACCCAGTCTGTAATACCAACCTCTCCCTGACCCAGTCTGTAATACCAACCTCTCCCTGACCCAGTCTGTAATACCAACCTCTCCCTGACCCAGTCTGTAATACCAACCTCTCCCTGACCCAGTCTGTAATACCAACCTCTCCCTGACCCAGTCTGTAATACCAACCTCTCCCTGACCCAGTCTGTAATACCAACCTCTCCCTGACCCAGTCTGTAATACCAACCTCTCCCTGACCCAGTCTGTAATACCAACCTCTCCCTGACCCAGTCTGTAATACCAACCTCTCCCTGACCCAGTCTGTAATACCAACCTCTCCCTGACCCAGTCTGTAATACCAACATGTCCCTGACCCAGTCTGTAATACCAACCTCTCCCTGACCCAGTCTGTAATACCAACCTCTCCCTGACCCAGTCTGTAATACCAACCTCTCCCTCCCTGACCCAGTCTGTAATACCAACCTCTCCCTGACCCAGTCTGTAATACCAACCTCTCCCTGACCCAGTCTGTAATACCAACCTCTCCCTGACCCAGTCTGTAATACCAACCTCTCCCTGACCCAGTCTGTAATACCAACCTCTCCCTGACCCAGTCTGTAATACCAACCTCTCCCTGACCCAGTCTGTAATACCAACCTCTCCCTGACCCAGTCTGTAATACCAACCTCTCCCTGACCCAGTCTGTAATACCAACCTCTCCCTGACCCAGTCTGTAATACCAACCTCTCCCTGACCCAGTCTGTAATACCAACCTCTCCCTGACCCAGTCTGTAATACCAACCTCTCCCTGACCCAGTCTGTAATACCAACCTCTCCCTGACCCAGTCTGTAATACCAACCTCTCCCTGACCCAGTCTGTAATACCAACCTCTCCCTGACCCAGTCTGTAATACCAACCTCTCCCTGACCCAGTCTGTAATGTAATACCAACCTCTCCCTGACCCAGTCTGTAATACCAACCTCTCCCTGACCCAGTCTGTAATACCAACCTCTCCCTGACCCAGTCTGTAATACCAACCTCTCCCTGACCCAGTCTGTAATACCAACCTCTCCCTGACCCAGTCTGTAATACCAACCTCTCCCTGACCCAGTCTGTAATACCAACCTCTCCCTGACCCAGTCTGTAATACCAACCTCTCCCTGACCCAGTCTGTAATACCAACCTCTCCCTGACCCAGTCTGTAATACCAACCTCTCCCTGACCCAGTCTGTAATACCAACCTCTCCCTGACCCAGTCTGTAATACCAACCTCTCCCTGACCCAGTCTGTAATACCAACCTCTCCCTGACCCAGTCTGTAATACCAACCTCTCCCTGACCCAGTCTGTAATACCAACCTCTCCCTGACCCAGTCTGTAATACCAACCTCTCCCTGACCCAGTCTGTAATACCAACCTCTCCCTGACCCAGTCTGTACTGTAATACCAACCTCTCCCTGACCCAGTCTGTAATACCAACCTCTCCCTGACCCAGTCTGTAATACCAACCTCTCCCTGACCCAGTCTGTAATACCAACCTCTCCCTGACCCAGTCTGTAATACCAACCTCTCCCTGACCCAGTCTGTAATACCAACCTCTCCCTGACCCAGTCTGTAATACCAACCTCTCCCTGACCCAGTCTGTAATACCAACCTCTCCCTGACCCAGTCTGTAATACCAACCTCTCCCTGACCCAGTCTGTAATACCAACCTCTCCCTGACCCAGTCTGTAATACCAACCTCTCCCTGACCCAGTCTGTAATACCAACCTCTCCCTGACCCAGTCTGTAATACCAACCTCTCCCTGACCCAGTCTGTAATACCAACCTCTCCCTGACCCAGTCTGTAATACCAACCTCTCCCTGACCCAGTCTGTAATACCAACCTCTCCCTGACCCAGTCTGTAATACCAACCTCTCCCTGACCCAGTCTGTAATTGTAATACCAACCTCTCCCTGACCCAGTCTGTAATACCAACCTCTCCCTGACCCAGTCTGTAATACCAACCTCTCCCTGACCCAGTCTGTAATACCAACCTCTCCCTGACCCAGTCTGTAATACCAACCTCTCCCTGACCCAGTCTGTAATACCAACCTCTCCCTGACCCAGTCTGTAATACCAACCTCTCCCTGACCCAGTCTGTAATACCAACCTCTCCCTGACCCAGTCTGTAATACCAACCTCTCCCTGACCCAGTCTGTAATACCAACCTCTCCCTGACCCAGTCTGTAATACCAACCTCTCCCTGACCCAGTCTGTAATACCAACCTCTCCCTGACCCAGTCTGTAATACCAACCTCTCCCTGACCCAGTCTGTAATACCAACCTCTCCCTGACCCAGTCTGTAATACCAACCTCTCCCTGACCCAGTCTGTAATACCAACCTCTCCCTGACCCAGTCTGTAATACCAACCTCTCCTCTCCCTGACCCAGTCTGTAATACCAACCTCTCCCTGACCCAGTCTGTAATACCAACCTCTCCCTGACCCAGTCTGTAATACCAACCTCTCCCTGACCCAGTCTGTAATACCAACCTCTCCCTGACCCAGTCTGTAATACCAACCTCTCCCTGACCCAGTCTGTAATACCAACCTCTCCCTGACCCAGTCTGTAATACCAACCTCTCCCTGACCCAGTCTGTAATACCAACCTCTCCCTGACCCAGTCTGTAATACCAACCTCTCCCTGACCCAGTCTGTAATACCAACCTCTCCCTGACCCAGTCTGTAATACCAACCTCTCCCTGACCCAGTCTGTAATACCAACCTCTCCCTGACCCAGTCTGTAATACCAACCTCTCCCTGACCCAGTCTGTAATACCAACCTCTCCCTGACCCAGTCTGTAATACCAACCTCTCCCTGACCCAGTCTGTAATACCAACCTCTCCCTTCCCTGACCCAGTCTGTAATACCAACCTCTCCCTGACCCAGTCTGTAATACCAACCTCTCCCTGACCCAGTCTGTAATACCAACCTCTCCCTGACCCAGTCTGTAATACCAACCTCTCCCTGACCCAGTCTGTAATACCAACCTCTCCCTGACCCAGTCTGTAATACCAACCTCTCCCTGACCCAGTCTGTAATACCAACCTCTCCCTGACCCAGTCTGTAATACCAACCTCTCCCTGACCCAGTCTGTAATACCAACCTCTCCCTGACCCAGTCTGTAATACCAACCTCTCCCTGACCCAGTCTGTAATACCAACCTCTCCCTGACCCAGTCTGTAATACCAACCTCTCCCTGACCCAGTCTGTAATACCAACCTCTCCCTGACCCAGTCTGTAATACCAACCTCTCCCTGACCCAGTCTGTAATACCAACCTCTCCCTGACCCAGTCTGTAATACCAACCTCTCCCTGACCCAGTCTGTAATATAATACCAACCTCTCCCTGACCCAGTCTGTAATACCAACCTCTCCCTGACCCAGTCTGTAATACCAACCTCGTCCCTGACCCAGTCTGTAATACCAACCTCTCCCTGACCCAGTCTGTAATACCAACCTCTCCCTGACCCAGTCTGTAATACCAACCTCTCCCTGACCCAGTCTGTAATACCAACCTCTCCCTGACCCAGTCTGTAATACCAACCTCTCCCTGACCCAGTCTGTAATACCAACCTCTCCCTGACCCAGTCTGTAATACCAACCTCTCCCTGACCCAGTCTGTAATACCAACCTCTCCCTGACCCAGTCTGTAATACCAACCTCTCCCTGACCCAGTCTGTAATACCAACCTCTCCCTGACCCAGTCTGTAATACCAACCTCTCCCTGACCCAGTCTGTAATACCAACCTCTCCCTGACCCAGTCTGTAATACCAACCTCTCCCTGACCCAGTCTGTAATACCAACCTCTCCCTGACCCAGTCTGTAATACATACCAACCTCTCCCTGACCCAGTCTGTAATACCAACCTCTCCCTGACCCAGTCTGTAATACCAACCTCTCCCTGACCCAGTCTGTAATACCAACCTCTCCCTGACCCAGTCTGTAATACCAACCTCTCCCTGACCCAGTCTGTAATACCAACATGTCCCTGACCCAGTCTGTAATACCAACCTCTCCCTGACCCAGTCTGTAATACCAACATGTCCCTGACCCAGTCTGTAATACCAACCTCTCCCTGACCCAGTCTGTAATACCAACCTCTCCCTGACCCAGTCTGTAATACCAACCTCTCCCTGACCCAGTCTGTAATACCAACCTCTCCCTGACCCAGTCTGTAATACCAACCTCTCCCTGACCCAGTCTGTAATACCAACCTCTCCCTGACCCAGTCTGTAATACCAACCTCTCCCTGACCCAGTCTGTAATACCAACCTCTCCCTGACCCAGTCTGTAATACCAACCTCTCTCTCCCTGACCCAGTCTGTAATACCAACCTCTCCCTGACCCAGTCTGTAATACCAACCTCTCCCTGACCCAGTCTGTAATACCAACCTCTCCCTGACCCAGTCTGTAATACCAACCTCTCCCTGACCCAGTCTGTAATACCAACCTCTCCCTGACCCAGTCTGTAATACCAACCTCTCCCTGACCCAGTCTGTAATACCAACCTCTCCCTGACCCAGTCTGTAATACCAACCTCTCCCTGACCCAGTCTGTAATACCAACCTCTCCCTGACCCAGTCTGTAATACCAACCTCTCCCTGACCCAGTCTGTAATACCAACCTCTCCCTGACCCAGTCTGTAATACCAACCTCTCCCTGACCCAGTCTGTAATACCAACCTCTCCCTGACCCAGTCTGTAATACCAACCTCTCCCTGACCCAGTCTGTAATACCAACCTCTCCCTGACCCAGTCTGTAATACCAACCTCTCCCTGACCCAGTCAGTCTGTAATACCAACCTCTCCCTGACCCAGTCTGTAATACCAACCTCTCCCTGACCCAGTCTGTAATACCAACCTCTCCCTGACCCAGTCTGTAATACCAACCTCTCCCTGACCCAGTCTGTAATACCAACCTCTCCCTGACCCAGTCTGTAATACCAACCTCTCCCTGACCCAGTCTGTAATACCAACCTCTCCCTGACCCAGTCTGTAATACCAACCTCTCCCTGACCCAGTCTGTAATACCAACCTCTCCCTGACCCAGTCTGTAATACCAACCTCTCCCTGACCCAGTCTGTAATACCAACCTCTCCCTGACCCAGTCTGTAATACCAACCTCTCCCTGACCCAGTCTGTAATACCAACCTCTCCCTGACCCAGTCTGTAATACCAACCTCTCCCTGACCCAGTCTGTAATACCAACCTCTCCCTGACCCAGTCTGTAATACCAACCTCTCCCTGACCCAGTCTGTAATACCAACCTCTCCCTGACCCAGTCTGTAATACCAACCTCTCCCTGACCCAGTCTGTAATACCAACCTCTCCCTGACCCAGTCTGTAATACCAACCTCTCCCTGACCCAGTCTGTAATACCAACATGTCCCTGACCCAGTCTGTAATACCAACCTCTCCCTGACCCAGTCTGTAATACCAACCTCTCCCTGACCCAGTCTGTAATACCAACCTCTCCCTGACCCAGTCTGTAATACCAACCTCTCCCTGACCCAGTCTGTAATACCAACCTCTCCCTGACCCAGTCTGTAATACCAACCTCTCCCTGACCCAGTCTGTAATACCAACCTCTCCCTGACCCAGTCTGTAATACCAACCTCTCCCTGACCCAGTCTGTAATACCAACCTCTCCCTGACCCAGTCTGTAATACCAACCTCTCCCTGACCCAGTCTGTAATACCAACCTCTCCCTGACCCAGTCTGTAATACCAACCTCTCCCTGACCCAGTCTGTAATACCAACCTCTCCCTGACCCGACCCAGTCTGTAATACCAACCTCTCCCTGACCCAGTCTGTAATACCAACCTCTCCCTGACCCAGTCTGTAATACCAACCTCTCCCTGACCCAGTCTGTAATACCAACCTCTCCCTGACCCAGTCTGTAATACCAACCTCTCCCTGACCCAGTCTGTAATACCAACCTCTCCCTGACCCAGTCTGTAATACCAACCTCTCCCTGACCCAGTCTGTAATACCAACCTCTCCCTGACCCAGTCTGTAATACCAACCTCTCCCTGACCCAGTCTGTAATACCAACCTCTCCCTGACCCAGTCTGTAATACCAACCTCTCCCTGACCCAGTCTGTAATACCAACCTCTCCCTGACCCAGTCTGTAATACCAACCTCTCCCTGACCCAGTCTGTAATACCAACCTCTCCCTGACCCAGTCTGTAATACCAACCTCTCCCTGACCCAGTCTGTAATACCAACCTCTCCCTGATGACCCAGTCTGTAATACCAACCTCTCCCTGACCCAGTCTGTAATACCAACCTCTCCCTGACCCAGTCTGTAATACCAACCTCTCCCTGACCCAGTCTGTAATACCAACCTCTCCCTGACCCAGTCTGTAATACCAACCTCTCCCTGACCCAGTCTGTAATACCAACCTCTCCCTGACCCAGTCTGTAATACCAACCTCTCCCTGACCCAGTCTGTAATACCAACCTCTCCCTGACCCAGTCTGTAATACCAACCTCTCCCTGACCCAGTCTGTAATACCAACCTCTCCCTGACCCAGTCTGTAATACCAACCTCTCCCTGACCCAGTCTGTAATACCAACCTCTCCCTGACCCAGTCTGTAATACCAACATCTCCCTGACCCAGTCTGTAATACCAACCTCTCCCTGACCCAGTCTGTAATACCAACCTCTCCCTGACCCAGTCTGTAATACCAACCTCTCCCTGACCCAGTCTGTAATACCAAACCAACCTCTCCCTGACCCAGTCTGTAATACCAACCTCTCCCTGACCCAGTCTGTAATACCAACCTCTCCCTGACCCAGTCTGTAATACCAACCTCTCCCTGACCCAGTCTGTAATACCAACCTCTCCCTGACCCAGTCTGTAATACCAACCTCTCCCTGACCCAGTCTGTAATACCAACCTCTCCCTGACCCAGTCTGTAATACCAACCTCTCCCTGACCCAGTCTGTAATACCAACCTCTCCCTGACCCAGTCTGTAATACCAACCTCTCCCTGACCCAGTCTGTAATACCAACCTCTCCCTGACCCAGTCTGTAATACCAACCTCTCCCTGACCCAGTCTGTAATACCAACCTCTCCCTGACCCAGTCTGTAATACCAACCTCTCCCTGACCCAGTCTGTAATACCAACCTCTCCCTGACCCAGTCTGTAATACCAACCTCTCCCTGACCCAGTCTGTAATACCAACCTCTCCCTGACCCAACCCAGTCTGTAATACCAACCTCTCCCTGACCCAGTCTGTAATACCAACCTCTCCCTGACCCAGTCTGTAATACCAACCTCTCCCTGACCCAGTCTGTAATACCAACCTCTCCCTGACCCAGTCTGTAATACCAACCTCTCCCTGACCCAGTCTGTAATACCAACCTCTCCCTGACCCAGTCTGTAATACCAACCTCTCCCTGACCCAGTCTGTAATACCAACCTCTCCCTGACCCAGTCTGTAATACCAACCTCTCCCTGACCCAGTCTGTAATACCAACCTCTCCCTGACCCAGTCTGTAATACCAACCTCTCCCTGACCCAGTCTGTAATACCAACCTCTCCCTGACCCAGTCTGTAATACCAACCTCTCCCTGACCCAGTCTGTAATACCAACCTCTCCCTGACCCAGTCTGTAATACCAACCTCTCCCTGACCCAGTCTGTAATACCAACCTCTCCCTGACCCAGTCTGTAATACCAACCTCTCCCTTCCCTGACCCAGTCTGTAATACCAACCTCTCCCTGACCCAGTCTGTAATACCAACCTCTCCCTGACCCAGTCTGTAATACCAACCTCTCCCTGACCCAGTCTGTAATACCAACCTCTCCCTGACCCAGTCTGTAATACCAACCTCTCCCTGACCCAGTCTGTAATACCAACCTCTCCCTGACCCAGTCTGTAATACCAACCTCTCCCTGACCCAGTCTGTAATACCAACCTCTCCCTGACCCAGTCTGTAATACCAACCTCTCCCTGACCCAGTCTGTAATACCAACCTCTCCCTGACCCAGTCTGTAATACCAACCTCTCCCTGACCCAGTCTGTAATACCAACCTCTCCCTGACCCAGTCTGTAATACCAACCTCTCCCTGACCCAGTCTGTAATACCAACCTCTCCCTGACCCAGTCTGTAATACCAACCTCTCCCTGACCCAGTCTGTAATACCAACCAACCTCTCCCTGACCCAGTCTGTAATACCAACCTCTCCCTGACCCAGTCTGTAATACCAACCTCTCCCTGACCCAGTCTGTAATACCAACCTCTCCCTGACCCAGTCTGTAATACCAACCTCTCCCTGACCCAGTCTGTAATACCAACCTCTCCCTGACCCAGTCTGTAATACCAACCTCTCCCTGACCCAGTCTGTAATACCAACCTCTCCCTGACCCAGTCTGTAATACCAACCTCTCCCTGACCCAGTCTGTAATACCAACCTCTCCCTGACCCAGTCTGTAATACCAACCTCTCCCTGACCCAGTCTGTAATACCAACCTCTCCCTGACCCAGTCTGTAATACCAACCTCTCCCTGACCCAGTCTGTAATACCAACCTCTCCCTGACCCAGTCTGTAATACCAACCTCTCCCTGACCCAGTCTGTAATACCAACCTCTCCCTGACCCAGTCTGTAATACCAACCTCTCCCTGACCCAGTCTGTAATGTAATACCAACCTCTCCCTGACCCAGTCTGTAATACCAACCTCTCCCTGACCCAGTCTGTAATACCAACCTCTCCCTGACCCAGTCTGTAATACCAACCTCTCCCTGACCCAGTCTGTAATACCAACCTCTCCCTGACCCAGTCTGTAATACCAACCTCTCCCTGACCCAGTCTGTAATACCAACCTCTCCCTGACCCAGTCTGTAATACCAACCTCTCCCTGACCCAGTCTGTAATACCAACCTCTCCCTGACCCAGTCTGTAATACCAACCTCTCCCTGACCCAGTCTGTAATACCAACCTCTCCCTGACCCAGTCTGTAATACCAACCTCTCCCTGACCCAGTCTGTAATACCAACCTCTCCCTGACCCAGTCTGTAATACCAACCTCTCCCTGACCCAGTCTGTAATACCAACCTCTCCCTGACCCAGTCTGTAATACCAACCTCTCCCTGACCCAGTCTGTAATACCAACCTCTCCCTGACCCAGTCTGTAATACCAACCTCTCCCTGACCCAGTCTGTAATACCAACCTCTCCCTGACCCAGTCTGTAATACCAACCTCTCCCTGACCCAGTCTGTAATACCAACCTCTCCCTGACCCAGTCTGTAATACCAACCTCTCCCTGACCCAGTCTGTAATACCAACCTCTCCCTGACCCAGTCTGTAATACCAACCTCTCCCTGACCCAGTCTGTAATACCAACCTCTCCCTGACCCAGTCTGTAATACCAACCTCTCCCTGACCCAGTCTGTAATACCAACCTCTCCCTGACCCAGTCTGTAATACCAACCTCTCCCTGACCCAGTCTGTAATACCAACCTCTCCCTGACCCAGTCTGTAATACCAACCTCTCCCTGACCCAGTCTGTAATACCAACCTCTCCCTGACCCAGTCTGTAATACCAACCTCTCCCTGACCCAGTCTGTAATACCAACCTCTCCCTGACCCAGTCTGTAATACCAACCTCTCCCTGACCCAGTCTGTTCTGTAATACCAACCTCTCCCTGACCCAGTCTGTAATACCAACCTCTCCCTGACCCAGTCTGTAATACCAACCTCTCCCTGACCCAGTCTGTAATACCAACCTCTCCCTGACCCAGTCTGTAATACCAACCTCTCCCTGACCCAGTCTGTAATACCAACCTCTCCCTGACCCAGTCTGTAATACCAACCTCTCCCTGACCCAGTCTGTAATACCAACCTCTCCCTGACCCAGTCTGTAATACCAACCTCTCCCTGACCCAGTCTGTAATACCAACCTCTCCCTGACCCAGTCTGTAATACCAACCTCTCCCTGACCCAGTCTGTAATACCAACCTCTCCCTGACCCAGTCTGTAATACCAACCTCTCCCTGACCCAGTCTGTAATACCAACCTCTCCCTGACCCAGTCTGTAATACCAACCTCTCCCTGACCCAGTCTGTAATACCAACCTCTCCCTGACCCAGTCTGTAATACCAACCTCTCCCTGACCCAGTCTGTTCTGTAATACCAACCTCTCCCTGACCCAGTCTGTAATACCAACCTCTCCCTGACCCAGTCTGTAATACCAACCTCTCCCTGACCCAGTCTGTAATACCAACCTCTCCCTGACCCAGTCTGTAATACCAACCTCTCCCTGACCCAGTCTGTAATACCAACCTCTCCCTGACCCAGTCTGTAATACCAACCTCTCCCTGACCCAGTCTGTAATACCAACCTCTCCCTGACCCAGTCTGTAATACCAACCTCTCCCTGACCCAGTCTGTAATACCAACCTCTCCCTGACCCAGTCTGTAATACCAACCTCTCCCTGACCCAGTCTGTAATACCAACCTCTCCCTGACCCAGTCTGTAATACCAACCTCTCCCTGACCCAGTCTGTAATACCAACCTCTCCCTGACCCAGTCTGTAATACCAACCTCTCCCTGACCCAGTCTGTAATACCAACCTCTCCCTGACCCAGTCTGTAATACCAACCTCTCCCTGACCCAGTCCAGTCTGTAATACCAACCTCTCCCTGACCCAGTCTGTAATACCAACCTCTCCCTGACCCAGTCTGTAATACCAACCTCTCCCTGACCCAGTCTGTAATACCAACCTCTCCCTGACCCAGTCTGTAATACCAACCTCTCCCTGACCCAGTCTGTAATACCAACCTCTCCCTGACCCAGTCTGTAATACCAACCTCTCCCTGACCCAGTCTGTAATACCAACCTCTCCCTGACCCAGTCTGTAATACCAACCTCTCCCTGACCCAGTCTGTAATACCAACCTGTCCCTGACCCAGTCTGTAATACCAACCTCTCCCTGACCCAGTCTGTAATACCAACCTCTCCCTGACCCAGTCTGTAATACCAACCTCTCCCTGACCCAGTCTGTAATACCAACCTCTCCCTGACCCAGTCTGTAATACCAACCTCTCCCTGACCCAGTCTGTAATACCAACCTCTCCCTGACCCAGTCTGTAATACCAACCTCTCCCTGACCCAGTCTCTGTAATACCAACCTCTCCCTGACCCAGTCTGTAATACCAACCTCTCCCTGACCCAGTCTGTAATACCAACCTCTCCCTGACCCAGTCTGTAATACCAACCTCTCCCTGACCCAGTCTGTAATACCAACCTCTCCCTGACCCAGTCTGTAATACCAACCTCTCCCTGACCCAGTCTGTAATACCAACCTCTCCCTGACCCAGTCTGTAATACCAACCTCTCCCTGACCCAGTCTGTAATACCAACCTCTCCCTGACCCAGTCTGTAATACCAACCTCTCCCTGACCCAGTCTGTAATACCAACCTCTCCCTGACCCAGTCTGTAATACCAACCTCTCCCTGACCCAGTCTGTAATACCAACCTCTCCCTGACCCAGTCTGTAATACCAACCTCTCCCTGACCCAGTCTGTAATACCAACCTCTCCCTGACCCAGTCTGTAATACCAACCTCTCCCTGACCCAGTCTGTAATACCAACCTCTCCCCTCCCTGACCCAGTCTGTAATACCAACATGTCCCTGACCCAGTCTGTAATACCAACCTCTCCCTGACCCAGTCTGTAATACCAACCTCTCCCTGACCCAGTCTGTAATACCAACCTCTCCCTGACCCAGTCTGTAATACCAACCTCTCCCTGACCCAGTCTGTAATACCAACCTCTCCCTGACCCAGTCTGTAATACCAACCTCTCCCTGACCCAGTCTGTAATACCAACCTCTCCCTGACCCAGTCTGTAATACCAACCTCTCCCTGACCCAGTCTGTAATACCAACCTCTCCCTGACCCAGTCTGTAATACCAACCTCTCCCTGACCCAGTCTGTAATACCAACCTCTCCCTGACCCAGTCTGTAATACCAACCTCTCCCTGACCCAGTCTGTAATACCAACCTCTCCCTGACCCAGTCTGTAATACCAACCTCTCCCTGACCCAGTCTGTAATACCAACCTCTCCCTGACCCAGTCTGTAATACCAACCTCTCCCTCTCCCTGACCCAGTCTGTAATACCAACCTCTCCCTGACCCAGTCTGTAATACCAACCTCTCCCTGACCCAGTCTGTAATACCAACCTCTCCCTGACCCAGTCTGTAATACCAACCTCTCCCTGACCCAGTCTGTAATACCAACCTCTCCCTGACCCAGTCTGTAATACCAACCTCTCCCTGACCCAGTCTGTAATACCAACCTCTCCCTGACCCAGTCTGTAATACCAACCTCTCCCTGACCCAGTCTGTAATACCAACCTCTCCCTGACCCAGTCTGTAATACCAACCTCTCCCTGACCCAGTCTGTAATACCAACCTCTCCCTGACCCAGTCTGTAATACCAACCTCTCCCTGACCCAGTCTGTAATACCAACCTCTCCCTGACCCAGTCTGTAATACCAACCTCTCCCTGACCCAGTCTGTAATACCAACCTCTCCCTGACCCAGTCTGTAATACCAACCTCTCCCTGACCCAGTCTAGTCTGTAATACCAACCTCTCCCTGACCCAGTCTGTAATACCAACCTCTCCCTGACCCAGTCTGTAATACCAACCTCTCCCTGACCCAGTCTGTAATACCAACCTCTCCCTGACCCAGTCTGTAATACCAACCTCTCCCTGACCCAGTCTGTAATACCAACCTCTCCCTGACCCAGTCTGTAATACCAACCTCTCCCTGACCCAGTCTGTAATACCAACCTCTCCCTGACCCAGTCTGTAATACCAACCTCTCCCTGACCCAGTCTGTAATACCAACCTCTCCCTGACCCAGTCTGTAATACCAACCTCTCCCTGACCCAGTCTGTAATACCAACCTCTCCCTGACCCAGTCTGTAATACCAACCTCTCCCTGACCCAGTCTGTAATACCAACCTCTCCCTGACCCAGTCTGTAATACCAACCTCTCCCTGACCCAGTCTGTAATACCAACCTCTCCCTGACCCAGTCTGTAATACCAACCTCTCCCTGACCCAGTCTGTAATACCAACCTCTCCCTGACCCAGTCTGTAATACCAACCTCTCCCTGACCCAGTCTGTAATACCAACCTCTCCCTGACCCAGTCTGTAATACCAACCTCTCCCTGACCCAGTCTGTAATACCAACCTCTCCCTGACCCAGTCTGTAATACCAACCTCTCCCTGACCCAGTCTGTAATACCAACCTCTCCCTGACCCAGTCTGTAATACCAACCTCTCCCTGACCCAGTCTGTAATACCAACCTCTCCCTGACCCAGTCTGTAATACCAACCTCTCCCTGACCCAGTCTGTAATACCAACCTCTCCCTGACCCAGTCTGTAATACCAACCTCTCCCTGACCCAGTCTGTAATACCAACCTCTCCCTGACCCAGTCTGTAATACCAACCTCTCCCTGACCCAGTCTGTAATACCAACCTCTCCCTGACCCAGTCTGTAATACCAACCTCTCCCTGACCCAGTCTGTAATACCAACCTCTCCCTTCCCTGACCCAGTCTGTAATACCAACCTCTCCCTGACCCAGTCTGTAATACCAACCTCTCCCTGACCCAGTCTGTAATACCAACCTCTCCCTGACCCAGTCTGTAATACCAACCTCTCCCTGACCCAGTCTGTAATACCAACCTCTCCCTGACCCAGTCTGTAATACCAACCTCTCCCTGACCCAGTCTGTAATACCAACCTCTCCCTGACCCAGTCTGTAATACCAACCTCTCCCTGACCCAGTCTGTAATACCAACCTCTCCCTGACCCAGTCTGTAATACCAACCTCTCCCTGACCCAGTCTGTAATACCAACCTCTCCCTGACCCAGTCTGTAATACCAACCTCTCCCTGACCCAGTCTGTAATACCAACCTCTCCCTGACCCAGTCTGTAATACCAACCTCTCCCTGACCCAGTCTGTAATACCAACCTCTCCCTGACCCAGTCTGTAATACCAACCTCTCCCTGACCCAGTCTGTAATGTAATACCAACCTCTCCCTGACCCAGTCTGTAATACCAACCTCTCCCTGACCCAGTCTGTAATACCAACCTCTCCCTGACCCAGTCTGTAATACCAACCTCTCCCTGACCCAGTCTGTAATACCAACCTCTCCCTGACCCAGTCTGTAATACCAACCTCTCCCTGACCCAGTCTGTAATACCAACCTCTCCCTGACCCAGTCTGTAATACCAACCTCTCCCTGACCCAGTCTGTAATACCAACCTCTCCCTGACCCAGTCTGTAATACCAACCTCTCCCTGACCCAGTCTGTAATACCAACCTCTCCCTGACCCAGTCTGTAATACCAACCTCTCCCTGACCCAGTCTGTAATACCAACCTCTCCCTGACCCAGTCTGTAATACCAACCTCTCCCTGACCCAGTCTGTAATACCAACCTCTCCCTGACCCAGTCTGTAATACCAACCTCTCCCTGACCCAGTCTGTAATACCAACCTAACCTCTCCCTGACCCAGTCTGTAATACCAACCTCTCCCTGACCCAGTCTGTAATACCAACCTCTCCCTGACCCAGTCTGTAATACCAACCTCTCCCTGACCCAGTCTGTAATACCAACCTCTCCCTGACCCAGTCTGTAATACCAACCTCTCCCTGACCCAGTCTGTAATACCAACCTCTCCCTGACCCAGTCTGTAATACCAACCTCTCCCTGACCCAGTCTGTAATACCAACCTCTCCCTGACCCAGTCTGTAATACCAACCTCTCCCTGACCCAGTCTGTAATACCAACCTCTCCCTGACCCAGTCTGTAATACCAACCTCTCCCTGACCCAGTCTGTAATACCAACCTCTCCCTGACCCAGTCTGTAATACCAACCTCTCCCTGACCCAGTCTGTAATACCAACCTCTCCCTGACCCAGTCTGTAATACCAACCTCTCCCTGACCCAGTCTGTAATACCAACCTCTCCCTGACCCAGTCTGTAATGTAATACCAACCTCTCCCTGACCCAGTCTGTAATACCAACCTCTCCCTGACCCAGTCTGTAATACCAACCTCTCCCTGACCCAGTCTGTAATACCAACCTCTCCCTGACCCAGTCTGTAATACCAACCTCTCCCTGACCCAGTCTGTAATACCAACCTCTCCCTGACCCAGTCTGTAATACCAACCTCTCCCTGACCCAGTCTGTAATACCAACCTCTCCCTGACCCAGTCTGTAATACCAACCTCTCCCTGACCCAGTCTGTAATACCAACCTCTCCCTGACCCAGTCTGTAATACCAACCTCTCCCTGACCCAGTCTGTAATACCAACCTCTCCCTGACCCAGTCTGTAATACCAACCTCTCCCTGACCCAGTCTGTAATACCAACCTCTCCCTGACCCAGTCTGTAATACCAACCTCTCCCTGACCCAGTCTGTAATACCAACCTCTCCCTGACCCAGTCTGTAATACCAACCTCTCCCTGACCCAGTCTGGTCTGTAATACCAACCTCTCCCTGACCCAGTCTGTAATACCAACCTCTCCCTGACCCAGTCTGTAATACCAACCTCTCCCTGACCCAGTCTGTAATACCAACCTCTCCCTGACCCAGTCTGTAATACCAACCTCTCCCTGACCCAGTCTGTAATACCAACCTCTCCCTGACCCAGTCTGTAATACCAACCTCTCCCTGACCCAGTCTGTAATACCAACCTCTCCCTGACCCAGTCTGTAATACCAACCTCTCCCTGACCCAGTCTGTAATACCAACCTCTCCCTGACCCAGTCTGTAATACCAACCTCTCCCTGACCCAGTCTGTAATACCAACCTCTCCCTGACCCAGTCTGTAATACCAACCTCTCCCTGACCCAGTCTGTAATACCAACCTCTCCCTGACCCAGTCTGTAATACCAACCTCTCCCTGACCCAGTCTGTAATACCAACCTCTCCCTGACCCAACCCAGTCTGTAATACCAACCTCTCCCTGACCCAGTCTGTAATACCAACCTCTCCCTGACCCAGTCTGTAATACCAACCTCTCCCTGACCCAGTCTGTAATACCAACCTCTCCCTGACCCAGTCTGTAATACCAACCTCTCCCTGACCCAGTCTGTAATACCAACCTCTCCCTGACCCAGTCTGTAATACCAACCTCTCCCTGACCCAGTCTGTAATACCAACCTCTCCCTGACCCAGTCTGTAATACCAACCTCTCCCTGACCCAGTCTGTAATACCAACCTCTCCCTGACCCAGTCTGTAATACCAACCTCTCCCTGACCCAGTCTGTAATACCAACCTCTCCCTGACCCAGTCTGTAATACCAACCTCTCCCTGACCCAGTCTGTAATACCAACCTCTCCCTGACCCAGTCTGTAATACCAACCTCTCCCTGACCCAGTCTGTAATACCAACCTCTCCCTGACCCAGTCTGTAATACCAACCTCTCCCTGACCCAGTCAGTCTGTAATACCAACCTCTCCCTGACCCAGTCTGTAATACCAACCTCTCCCTGACCCAGTCTGTAATACCAACATGTCCCTGACCCAGTCTGTAATACCAACCTCTCCCTGACCCAGTCTGTAATACCAACCTCTCCCTGACCCAGTCTGTAATACCAACCTCTCCCTGACCCAGTCTGTAATACCAACCTCTCCCTGACCCAGTCTGTAATACCAACCTCTCCCTGACCCAGTCTGTAATACCAACCTCTCCCTGACCCAGTCTGTAATACCAACCTCTCCCTGACCCAGTCTGTAATACCAACCTCTCCCTGACCCAGTCTGTAATACCAACCTCTCCCTGACCCAGTCTGTAATACCAACCTCTCCCTGACCCAGTCTGTAATACCAACCTCTCCCTGACCCAGTCTGTAATACCAACCTCTCCCTGACCCAGTCTGTAATACCAACCTCTCCCTGACCCAGTCTGTAATACCAACCTCTCTCCCTGACCCAGTCTGTAATACCAACCTCTCCCTGACCCAGTCTGTAATACCAACCTCTCCCTGACCCAGTCTGTAATACCAACCTCTCCCTGACCCAGTCTGTAATACCAACCTCTCCCTGACCCAGTCTGTAATACCAACCTCTCCCTGACCCAGTCTGTAATACCAACCTCTCCCTGACCCAGTCTGTAATACCAACCTCTCCCTGACCCAGTCTGTAATACCAACCTCTCCCTGACCCAGTCTGTAATACCAACCTCTCCCTGACCCAGTCTGTAATACCAACCTCTCCCTGACCCAGTCTGTAATACCAACCTCTCCCTGACCCAGTCTGTAATACCAACCTCTCCCTGACCCAGTCTGTAATACCAACCTCTCCCTGACCCAGTCTGTAATACCAACATCTCCCTGACCCAGTCTGTAATACCAACCTCTCCCTGACCCAGTCTGTAATACCAACCTCTCCCTGACCCAGTCTGTAATACCAACCTCACCTCTCCCTGACCCAGTCTGTAATACCAACCTCTCCCTGACCCAGTCTGTAATACCAACCTCTCCCTGACCCAGTCTGTAATACCAACCTCTCCCTGACCCAGTCTGTAATACCAACCTCTCCCTGACCCAGTCTGTAATACCAACCTCTCCCTGACCCAGTCTGTAATACCAACCTCTCCCTGACCCAGTCTGTAATACCAACCTCTCCCTGACCCAGTCTGTAATACCAACCTCTCCCTGACCCAGTCTGTAATACCAACCTCTCCCTGACCCAGTCTGTAATACCAACCTCTCCCTGACCCAGTCTGTAATACCAACCTCTCCCTGACCCAGTCTGTAATACCAACCTCTCCCTGACCCAGTCTGTAATACCAACCTCTCCCTGACCCAGTCTGTAATACCAACCTCTCCCTGACCCAGTCTGTAATACCAACCTCTCCCTGACCCAGTCTGTAATACCAACCTCTCCCTGACCCAGTCTGTAATACCAAACCAACCTCTCCCTGACCCAGTCTGTAATACCAACCTCTCCCTGACCCAGTCTGTAATACCAACCTCTCCCTGACCCAGTCTGTAATACCAACCTCTCCCTGACCCAGTCTGTAATACCAACCTCTCCCTGACCCAGTCTGTAATACCAACCTCTCCCTGACCCAGTCTGTAATACCAACCTCTCCCTGACCCAGTCTGTAATACCAACCTCTCCCTGACCCAGTCTGTAATACCAACCTCTCCCTGACCCAGTCTGTAATACCAACCTCTCCCTGACCCAGTCTGTAATACCAACCTCTCCCTGACCCAGTCTGTAATACCAACCTCTCCCTGACCCAGTCTGTAATACCAACCTCTCCCTGACCCAGTCTGTAATACCAACCTCTCCCTGACCCAGTCTGTAATACCAACATGTCCCTGACCCAGTCTGTAATACCAACCTCTCCCTGACCCAGTCTGTAATACCAACCTCTCCCTGACCCAGTCTGGTCTGTAATACCAACCTCTCCCTGACCCAGTCTGTAATACCAACCTCTCCCTGACCCAGTCTGTAATACCAACCTCTCCCTGACCCAGTCTGTAATACCAACCTCTCCCTGACCCAGTCTGTAATACCAACCTCTCCCTGACCCAGTCTGTAATACCAACCTCTCCCTGACCCAGTCTGTAATACCAACCTCTCCCTGACCCAGTCTGTAATACCAACCTCTCCCTGACCCAGTCTGTAATACCAACCTCTCCCTGACCCAGTCTGTAATACCAACCTCTCCCTGACCCAGTCTGTAATACCAACCTCTCCCTGACCCAGTCTGTAATACCAACCTCTCCCTGACCCAGTCTGTAATACCAACCTCTCCCTGACCCAGTCTGTAATACCAACCTCTCCCTGACCCAGTCTGTAATACCAACCTCTCCCTGACCCAGTCTGTAATACCAACCTCTCCCTGACCCAGTCTGTAATACCAACCTCTCCCTGACCCAGTCTGTATGTAATACCAACCTCTCCCTGACCCAGTCTGTAATACCAACCTCTCCCTGACCCAGTCTGTAATACCAACCTCTCCCTGACCCAGTCTGTAATACCAACCTCTCCCTGACCCAGTCTGTAATACCAACCTCTCCCTGACCCAGTCTGTAATACCAACCTCTCCCTGACCCAGTCTGTAATACCAACCTCTCCCTGACCCAGTCTGTAATACCAACCTCTCCCTGACCCAGTCTGTAATACCAACCTCTCCCTGACCCAGTCTGTAATACCAACCTCTCCCTGACCCAGTCTGTAATACCAACCTCTCCCTGACCCAGTCTGTAATACCAACCTCTCCCTGACCCAGTCTGTAATACCAACCTCTCCCTGACCCAGTCTGTAATACCAACCTCTCCCTGACCCAGTCTGTAATACCAACCTCTCCCTGACCCAGTCTGTAATACCAACCTCTCCCTGACCCAGTCTGTAATACCAACCTCTCCCTTCCCTGACCCAGTCTGTAATACCAACCTCTCCCTGACCCAGTCTGTAATACCAACCTCTCCCTGACCCAGTCTGTAATACCAACCTCTCCCTGACCCAGTCTGTAATACCAACCTCTCCCTGACCCAGTCTGTAATACCAACCTCTCCCTGACCCAGTCTGTAATACCAACCTCTCCCTGACCCAGTCTGTAATACCAACCTCTCCCTGACCCAGTCTGTAATACCAACCTCTCCCTGACCCAGTCTGTAATACCAACCTCTCCCTGACCCAGTCTGTAATACCAACCTCTCCCTGACCCAGTCTGTAATACCAACCTCTCCCTGACCCAGTCTGTAATACCAACCTCTCCCTGACCCAGTCTGTAATACCAACCTCTCCCTGACCCAGTCTGTAATACCAACCTCTCCCTGACCCAGTCTGTAATACCAACCTCTCCCTGACCCAGTCTGTAATACCAACCTCTCCCTGACCCAGTCTGTAATACCAACCTCTCCCTCTCCCTGACCCAGTCTGTAATACCAACCTCTCCCTGACCCAGTCTGTAATACCAACCTCTCCCTGACCCAGTCTGTAATACCAACCTCTCCCTGACCCAGTCTGTAATACCAACCTCTCCCTGACCCAGTCTGTAATACCAACCTCTCCCTGACCCAGTCTGTAATACCAACCTCTCCCTGACCCAGTCTGTAATACCAACCTCTCCCTGACCCAGTCTGTAATACCAACCTCTCCCTGACCCAGTCTGTAATACCAACCTCTCCCTGACCCAGTCTGTAATACCAACCTCTCCCTGACCCAGTCTGTAATACCAACCTCTCCCTGACCCAGTCTGTAATACCAACCTCTCCCTGACCCAGTCTGTAATACCAACCTCTCCCTGACCCAGTCTGTAATACCAACCTCTCCCTGACCCAGTCTGTAATACCAACCTCTCCCTGACCCAGTCTGTAATACCAACCTCTCCCTGACCCAGTCTGTAATACCAACCTCTCCCCTGACCCAGTCTGTAATACCAACCTCTCCCTGACCCAGTCTGTAATACCAACCTCTCCCTGACCCAGTCTGTAATACCAACCTCTCCCTGACCCAGTCTGTAATACCAACCTCTCCCTGACCCAGTCTGTAATACCAACCTCTCCCTGACCCAGTCTGTAATACCAACCTCTCCCTGACCCAGTCTGTAATACCAACCTCTCCCTGACCCAGTCTGTAATACCAACCTCTCCCTGACCCAGTCTGTAATACCAACCTCTCCCTGACCCAGTCTGTAATACCAACCTCTCCCTGACCCAGTCTGTAATACCAACCTCTCCCTGACCCAGTCTGTAATACCAACCTCTCCCTGACCCAGTCTGTAATACCAACCTCTCCCTGACCCAGTCTGTAATACCAACCTCTCCCTGACCCAGTCTGTAATACCAACCTCTCCCTGACCCAGTCTGTAATACCAACCTCTCCCTGACCCAGTCTGTAATACCAACCTCTCCTCTCCCTGACCCAGTCTGTAATACCAACCTCTCCCTGACCCAGTCTGTAATACCAACCTCTCCCTGACCCAGTCTGTAATACCAACCTCTCCCTGACCCAGTCTGTAATACCAACCTCTCCCTGACCCAGTCTGTAATACCAACCTCTCCCTGACCCAGTCTGTAATACCAACCTCTCCCTGACCCAGTCTGTAATACCAACCTCTCCCTGACCCAGTCTGTAATACCAACCTCTCCCTGACCCAGTCTGTAATACCAACCTCTCCCTGACCCAGTCTGTAATACCAACCTCTCCCTGACCCAGTCTGTAATACCAACCTCTCCCTGACCCAGTCTGTAATACCAACCTCTCCCTGACCCAGTCTGTAATACCAACCTCTCCCTGACCCAGTCTGTAATACCAACCTCTCCCTGACCCAGTCTGTAATACCAACCTCTCCCTGACCCAGTCTGTAATACCAACCTCTCCCTGACCCAGTCTGTAATACCAACCTCTCCCTTCCCTGACCCAGTCTGTAATACCAACCTCTCCCTGACCCAGTCTGTAATACCAACCTCTCCCTGACCCAGTCTGTAATACCAACCTCTCCCTGACCCAGTCTGTAATACCAACCTCTCCCTGACCCAGTCTGTAATACCAACCTCTCCCTGACCCAGTCTGTAATACCAACCTCTCCCTGACCCAGTCTGTAATACCAACCTCTCCCTGACCCAGTCTGTAATACCAACCTCTCCCTGACCCAGTCTGTAATACCAACCTCTCCCTGACCCAGTCTGTAATACCAACCTCTCCCTGACCCAGTCTGTAATACCAACCTCTCCCTGACCCAGTCTGTAATACCAACCTCTCCCTGACCCAGTCTGTAATACCAACCTCTCCCTGACCCAGTCTGTAATACCAACCTCTCCCTGACCCAGTCTGTAATACCAACCTCTCCCTGACCCAGTCTGTAATACCAACCTCTCCCTGACCCAGTCTGTAATACCAACCTCTCCCTGACTGACCCAGTCTGTAATACCAACCTCTCCCTGACCCAGTCTGTAATACCAACCTCTCCCTGACCCAGTCTGTAATACCAACCTCTCCCTGACCCAGTCTGTAATACCAACCTCTCCCTGACCCAGTCTGTAATACCAACCTCTCCCTGACCCAGTCTGTAATACCAACCTCTCCCTGACCCAGTCTGTAATACCAACCTCTCCCTGACCCAGTCTGTAATACCAACCTCTCCCTGACCCAGTCTGTAATACCAACCTCTCCCTGACCCAGTCTGTAATACCAACCTCTCCCTGACCCAGTCTGTAATACCAACATGTCCCTGACCCAGTCTGTAATACCAACCTCTCCCTGACCCAGTCTGTAATACCAACCTCTCCCTGACCCAGTCTGTAATACCAACCTCTCCCTGACCCAGTCTGTAATACCAACCTCTCCCTGACCCAGTCTGTAATACCAACCTCTCCCTGACCCAGTCCAGTCTGTAATACCAACCTCTCCCTGACCCAGTCTGTAATACCAACCTCTCCCTGACCCAGTCTGTAATACCAACCTCTCCCTGACCCAGTCTGTAATACCAACCTCTCCCTGACCCAGTCTGTAATACCAACATGTCCCTGACCCAGTCTGTAATACCAACCTCTCCCTGACCCAGTCTGTAATACCAACCTCTCCCTGACCCAGTCTGTAATACCAACCTCTCCCTGACCCAGTCTGTAATACCAACCTCTCCCTGACCCAGTCTGTAATACCAACCTCTCCCTGACCCAGTCTGTAATACCAACCTCTCCCTGACCCAGTCTGTAATACCAACCTCTCCCTGACCCAGTCTGTAATACCAACCTCTCCCTGACCCAGTCTGTAATACCAACCTCTCCCTGACCCAGTCTGTAATACCAACATGTCCCTGACCCAGTCTGTAATACCAACCTCTCCCTGACCCAGTCTGTAATACCAACCTCTCCCTGACCCAGTCTGTCTGTAATACCAACCTCTCCCTGACCCAGTCTGTAATACCAACCTCTCCCTGACCCAGTCTGTAATACCAACCTCTCCCTGACCCAGTCTGTAATACCAACCTCTCCCTGACCCAGTCTGTAATACCAACCTCTCCCTGACCCAGTCTGTAATACCAACCTCTCCCTGACCCAGTCTGTAATACCAACCTCTCCCTGACCCAGTCTGTAATACCAACCTCTCCCTGACCCAGTCTGTAATACCAACCTCTCCCTGACCCAGTCTGTAATACCAACCTCTCCCTGACCCAGTCTGTAATACCAACCTCTCCCTGACCCAGTCTGTAATACCAACCTCTCCCTGACCCAGTCTGTAATACCAACCTCTCCCTGACCCAGTCTGTAATACCAACCTCTCCCTGACCCAGTCTGTAATACCAACCTCTCCCTGACCCAGTCTGTAATACCAACCTCTCCCTGACCCAGTCTGTAATACCATACCAACCTCTCCCTGACCCAGTCTGTAATACCAACCTCTCCCTGACCCAGTCTGTAATACCAACCTCTCCCTGACCCAGTCTGTAATACCAACCTCTCCCTGACCCAGTCTGTAATACCAACCTCTCCCTGACCCAGTCTGTAATACCAACCTCTCCCTGACCCAGTCTGTAATACCAACCTCTCCCTGACCCAGTCTGTAATACCAACCTCTCCCTGACCCAGTCTGTAATACCAACCTCTCCCTGACCCAGTCTGTAATACCAACCTCTCCCTGACCCAGTCTGTAATACCAACCTCTCCCTGACCCAGTCTGTAATACCAACCTCTCCCTGACCCAGTCTGTAATACCAACCTCTCCCTGACCCAGTCTGTAATACCAACCTCTCCCTGACCCAGTCTGTAATACCAACCTCTCCCTGACCCAGTCTGTAATACCAACCTCTCCCTGACCCAGTCTGTAATACCAACCTCTCCCTGACCCAGTCTGTAATACCAAACCAACCTCTCCCTGACCCAGTCTGTAATACCAACCTCTCCCTGACCCAGTCTGTAATACCAACCTCTCCCTGACCCAGTCTGTAATACCAACCTCTCCCTGACCCAGTCTGTAATACCAACCTCTCCCTGACCCAGTCTGTAATACCAACCTCTCCCTGACCCAGTCTGTAATACCAACCTCTCCCTGACCCAGTCTGTAATACCAACCTCTCCCTGACCCAGTCTGTAATACCAACCTCTCCCTGACCCAGTCTGTAATACCAACCTCTCCCTGACCCAGTCTGTAATACCAACCTCTCCCTGACCCAGTCTGTAATACCAACCTCTCCCTGACCCAGTCTGTAATACCAACCTCTCCCTGACCCAGTCTGTAATACCAACCTCTCCCTGACCCAGTCTGTAATACCAACCTCTCCCTGACCCAGTCTGTAATACCAACCTCTCCCTGACCCAGTCTGTAATACCAACCTCTCCCTGACCCAGTCTGTAATGTAATACCAACCTCTCCCTGACCCAGTCTGTAATACCAACCTCTCCCTGACCCAGTCTGTAATACCAACATCTCCCTGACCCAGTCTGTAATACCAACCTCTCCCTGACCCAGTCTGTAATACCAACCTCTCCCTGACCCAGTCTGTAATACCAACCTCTCCCTGACCCAGTCTGTAATACCAACCTCTCCCTGACCCAGTCTGTAATACCAACCTCTCCCTGACCCAGTCTGTAATACCAACCTCTCCCTGACCCAGTCTGTAATACCAACCTCTCCCTGACCCAGTCTGTAATACCAACCTCTCCCTGACCCAGTCTGTAATACCAACCTCTCCCTGACCCAGTCTGTAATACCAACCTCTCCCTGACCCAGTCTGTAATACCAACCTCTCCCTGACCCAGTCTGTAATACCAACCTCTCCCTGACCCAGTCTGTAATACCAACCTCTCCCTGACCCAGTCTGTAATACCAACCTCTCCCTGACCCAGTCTGTAATATAATACCAACATCTCCCTGACCCAGTCTGTAATACCAACCTCTCCCTGACCCAGTCTGTAATACCAACCTCTCCCTGACCCAGTCTGTAATACCAACCTCTCCCTGACCCAGTCTGTAATACCAACATGTCCCTGACCCAGTCTGTAATACCAACCTCTCCCTGACCCAGTCTGTAATACCAACCTCTCCCTGACCCAGTCTGTAATACCAACCTCTCCCTGACCCAGTCTGTAATACCAACCTCTCCCTGACCCAGTCTGTAATACCAACCTCTCCCTGACCCAGTCTGTAATACCAACCTCTCCCTGACCCAGTCTGTAATACCAACATCTCCCTGACCCAGTCTGTAATACCAACCTCTCCCTGACCCAGTCTGTAATACCAACCTCTCCCTGACCCAGTCTGTAATACCAACCTCTCCCTGACCCAGTCTGTAATACCAACATCTCCCTGACCCAGTCTGTAATACCAACCTCTCCCTGACCCAGTCTGTAATACCATACCAACCTCTCCCTGACCCAGTCTGTAATACCAACCTCTCCCTGACCCAGTCTGTAATACCAACCTCTCCCTGACCCAGTCTGTAATACCAACCTCTCCCTGACCCAGTCTGTAATACCAACCTCTCCCTGACCCAGTCTGTAATACCAACCTCTCCCTGACCCAGTCTGTAATACCAACCTCTCCCTGACCCAGTCTGTAATACCAACCTCTCCCTGACCCAGTCTGTAATACCAACCTCTCCCTGACCCAGTCTGTAATACCAACCTGTCCCTGACCCAGTCTGTAATACCAACCTCTCCCTGACCCAGTCTGTAATACCAACCTCTCCCTGACCCAGTCTGTAATACCAACCTCTCCCTGACCCAGTCTGTAATACCAACCTCTCCCTGACCCAGTCTGTAATACCAACCTCTCCCTGACCCAGTCTGTAATACCAACATGTCCCTGACCCAGTCTGTAATACCAACCTCTCCCTGACCCAGTCTGTTCTGTAATACCAACCTCTCCCTGACCCAGTCTGTAATACCAACCTCTCCCTGACCCAGTCTGTAATACCAACCTCTCCCTGACCCAGTCTGTAATACCAACCTCTCCCTGACCCAGTCTGTAATACCAACCTCTCCCTGACCCAGTCTGTAATACCAACCTCTCCCTGACCCAGTCTGTAATACCAACCTCTCCCTGACCCAGTCTGTAATACCAACCTCTCCCTGACCCAGTCTGTAATACCAACCTCTCCCTGACCCAGTCTGTAATACCAACCTCTCCCTGACCCAGTCTGTAATACCAACCTCTCCCTGACCCAGTCTGTAATACCAACATGTCCCTGACCCAGTCTGTAATACCAACCTCTCCCTGACCCAGTCTGTAATACCAACCTCTCCCTGACCCAGTCTGTAATACCAACCTCTCCCTGACCCAGTCTGTAATACCAACCTCTCCCTGACCCAGTCTGTAATACCAACCTCTCCCTGACCCAGTCTGTAAATACCAACATGTCCCTGACCCAGTCTGTAATACCAACCTCTCCCTGACCCAGTCTGTAATACCAACCTCTCCCTGACCCAGTCTGTAATACCAACCTCTCCCTGACCCAGTCTGTAATACCAACCTCTCCCTGACCCAGTCTGTAATACCAACATGTCCCTGACCCAGTCTGTAATACCAACCTCTCCCTGACCCAGTCTGTAATACCAACCTCTCCCTGACCCAGTCTGTAATACCAACCTCTCCCTGACCCAGTCTGTAATACCAACCTCTCCCTGACCCAGTCTGTAATACCAACCTCTCCCTGACCCAGTCTGTAATACCAACCTCTCCCTGACCCAGTCTGTAATACCAACCTCTCCCTGACCCAGTCTGTAATACCAACCTCTCCCTGACCCAGTCTGTAATACCAACCTCTCCCTGACCCAGTCTGTAATACCAACCTCTCCCTGACCCAGTCTGTAATACCAACCTCTCCCTGACCTGACCCAGTCTGTAATACCAACCTCTCCCTGACCCAGTCTGTAATACCAACATGTCCCTGACCCAGTCTGTAATACCAACCTCTCCCTGACCCAGTCTGTAATACCAACATCTCCCTGACCCAGTCTGTAATACCAACCTCTCCCTGACCCAGTCTGTAATACCAACCTCTCCCTGACCCAGTCTGTAATACCAACCTCTCCCTGACCCAGTCTGTAATACCAACATGTCCCTGACCCAGTCTGTAATACCAACCTCTCCCTGACCCAGTCTGTAATACCAACATCTCCCTGACCCAGTCTGTAATACAAACCTCTCCCTGACCCAGTCTGTAATACCAACCTCTCCCTGACCCAGTCTGTAATACCAACCTCTCCCTGACCCAGTCTGTAATACCAACCTCTCCCTGACCCAGTCTGTAATACCAACCTCTCCCTGACCCAGTCTGTAATACCAACCTCTCCCTGACCCAGTCTGTAATACCAACCTCTCCCTGACCCGACCCAGTCTGTAATACCAACCTCTCCCTGACCCAGTCTGTAATACCAACCTCTCCCTGACCCAGTCTGTAATACCAACATGTCCCTGACCCAGTCTGTAATACCAACCTCTCCCTGACCCAGTCTGTAATACCAACCTCTCCCTGACCCAGTCTGTAATACCAACCTCTCCCTGACCCAGTCTGTAATACCAACCTCTCCCTGACCCAGTCTGTAATACCAACCTCTCCCTGACCCAGTCTGTAATACCAACCTCTCCCTGACCCAGTCTGTAATACCAACATCTCCCTGACCCAGTCTGTAATACCAACATGTCCCTGACCCAGTCTGTAATACCAACCTCTCCCTGACCCAGTCTGTAATACCAACCTCTCCCTGACCCAGTCTGTAATACCAACCTCTCCCTGACCCAGTCTGTAATACCAACCTCTCCCTGACCCAGTCTGTAATACCAACCTCTCCCTGACCCAGTCTGTAATACCAACCTCTCCCTTCCCTGACCCAGTCTGTAATACCAACCTCTCCCTGACCCAGTCTGTAATACCAACCTCTCCCTGACCCAGTCTGTAATACCAACCTCTCCCTGACCCAGTCTGTAATACCAACCTCTCCCTGACCCAGTCTGTAATACCAACCTCTCCCTGACCCAGTCTGTAATACCAACATGTCCCTGACCCAGTCTGTAATACCAACCTCTCCCTGACCCAGTCTGTAATACCAACCTCTCCCTGACCCAGTCTGTAATACCAACCTCTCCCTGACCCAGTCTGTAATACCAACCTCTCCCTGACCCAGTCTGTAATACCAACCTCTCCCTGACCCAGTCTGTAATACCAACCTCTCCCTGACCCAGTCTGTAATACCAACATGTCCCTGACCCAGTCTGTAATACCAACCTCTCCCTGACCCAGTCTGTAATACCAACATGTCCCTGACCCAGTCTGTAATACCAACCTCTCCCTGACCCAGTCTGTAATACCAACCTCTCCCTGAACCCAGTCTGTAATACCAACCTCTCCCTGACCCAGTCTGTAATACCAACCTCTCCCTGACCCAGTCTGTAATACCAACCTCTCCCTGACCCAGTCTGTAATACCAACCTCTCCCTGACCCAGTCTGTAATACCAACCTCTCCCTGACCCAGTCTGTAATACCAACCTCTCCCTGACCCAGTCTGTAATACCAACCTCTCCCTGACCCAGTCTGTAATACCAACCTCTCCCTGACCCAGTCTGTAATACCAACCTCTCCCTGACCCAGTCTGTAATACCAACCTCTCCCTGACCCAGTCTGTAATACCAACCTCTCCCTGACCCAGTCTGTAATACCAACCTCTCCCTGACCCAGTCTGTAATACCAACCTCTCCCTGACCCAGTCTGTAATACCAACCTCTCCCTGACCCAGTCTGTAATACCAACCTCTCCCTGACCCAGTCTGTAATACCAACCTCTCCCTGACCCAGTCTGTAATACCAACATCTCCCTGACCCAGTAGTCTGTAATACCAACATGTCCCTGACCCAGTCTGTAATACCAACCTCTCCCTGACCCAGTCTGTAATACCAACCTCTCCCTGACCCAGTCTGTAATACCAACATGTCCCTGACCCAGTCTGTAATACCAACCTCTCCCTGACCCAGTCTGTAATACCAACCTCTCCCTGACCCAGTCTGTAATACCAACCTCTCCCTGACCCAGTCTGTAATACCAACCTCTCCCTGACCCAGTCTGTAATACCAACCTCTCCCTGACCCAGTCTGTAATACCAACCTCTCCCTGACCCAGTCTGTAATACCAACATGTCCCTGACCCAGTCTGTAATACCAACCTCTCCCTGACCCAGTCTGTAATACCAACATGTCCCTGACCCAGTCTGTAATACCAACCTCTCCCTGACCCAGTCTGTAATACCAACCTCTCCCTGACCCAGTCTGTAATACCAACCTCTCCCTGACCCAGTCTGTAATACCAACATGTCCCTGACCCAGTCTGTTACCAACCTCTCCCTGACCCAGTCTGTAATACCAACCTCTCCCTGACCCAGTCTGTAATACCAACCTCTCCCTGACCCAGTCTGTAATACCAACCTCTCCCTGACCCAGTCTGTAATACCAACCTCTCCCTGACCCAGTCTGTAATACCAACCTCTCCCTGACCCAGTCTGTAATACCAACCTCTCCCTGACCCAGTCTGTAATACCAACATGTCCCTGACCCAGTCTGTAATACCAACCTCTCCCTGACCCAGTCTGTAATACCAACCTCTCCCTGACCCAGTCTGTAATACCAACCTCTCCCTGACCCAGTCTGTAATACCAACATGTCCCTGACCCAGTCTGTAATACCAACCTCTCCCTGACCCAGTCTGTAATACCAACATGTCCCTGACCCAGTCTGTAATACCAACATGTCCCTGACCCAGTCTGTAATACCAACCTCTCCCTGACCCAGTCTGTAATACCAACCTCTCCCTGACCCAGTCTGTAATACCAACCAACATGTCCCTGACCCAGTCTGTAATACCAACCTCTCCCTGACCCAGTCTGTAATACCAACCTCTCCCTGACCCAGTCTGTAATACCAACCTCTCCCTGACCCAGTCTGTAATACCAACCTCTCCCTGACCCAGTCTGTAATACCAACCTCTCCCTGACCCAGTCTGTAATACCAACCTCTCCCTGACCCAGTCTGTAATACCAACATGTCCCTGACCCAGTCTGTAATACCAACCTCTCCCTGACCCAGTCTGTAATACCAACATGTCCCTGACCCAGTCTGTAATACCAACCTCTCCCTGACCCAGTCTGTAATACCAACCTCTCCCTGACCCAGTCTGTAATACCAACCTCTCCCTGACCCAGTCTGTAATACCAACCTCTCCCTGACCCAGTCTGTAATACCAACCTCTCCCTGACCCAGTCTGTAATACCAACATGTCCCTGACCCAGTCTGTAATACCAACCTCTCCCTGACCTGACCCAGTCTGTAATACCAACCTCTCCCTGACCCAGTCTGTAATACCAACCTCTCCCTGACCCAGTCTGTAATACCAACCTCTCCCTGACCCAGTCTGTAATACCAACCTCTCCCTGACCCAGTCTGTAATACCAACCTCTCCCTGACCCAGTCTGTAATACCAACATGTCCCTGACCCAGTCTGTAATACCAACCTCTCCCTGACCCAGTCTGTAATACCAACCTCTCCCTGACCCAGTCTGTAATACCAACCTCTCCCTGACCCAGTCTGTAATACCAACCTCTCCCTGACCCAGTCTGTAATACCAACCTCTCCCTGACCCAGTCTGTAATACCAACCTCTCCCTGACCCAGTCTGTAATACCAACCTCTCCCTGACCCAGTCTGTAATACCAACCTCTCCCTGACCCAGTCTGTAATACCAACCTCTCCCTGACCCAGTCTGTAATACCAACCTCTCCCTGACCCAGTCTGTAATACCAACCTCTCCCTGACCCACAGTCTGTAATACCAACATGTCCCTGACCCAGTCTGTAATACCAACCTCTCCCTGACCCAGTCTGTAATACCAACCTCTCCCTGACCCAGTCTGTAATACCAACCTCTCCCTGACCCAGTCTGTAATACCAACCTCTCCCTGACCCAGTCTGTAATACCAACCTCTCCCTGACCCAGTCTGTAATACCAACCTCTCCCTGACCCAGTCTGTAATACCAACATCTCCCTGACCCAGTCTGTAATACCAACATCTCCCTGACCCAGTCTGTAATACCAACCTCTCCCTGACCCAGTCTGTAATACCAACCTCTCCCTGACCCAGTCTGTAATACCAACCTCTCCCTGACCCAGTCTGTAATACCAACCTCTCCCTGACCCAGTCTGTAATACCAACCTCTCCCTGACCCAGTCTGTAATACCAACCTCTCCCTGACCCAGTCTGTAATACCAACCTCTCCCTGACCCAGTCTGTAATACCAACCTCTCCCTGACCCAGTCTGAATACCAACCTCTCCCTGACCCAGTCTGTAATACCAACCTCTCCCTGACCCAGTCTGTAATACCAACCTCTCCCTGACCCAGTCTGTAATACCAACCTCTCCCTGACCCAGTCTGTAATACCAACCTCTCCCTGACCCAGTCTGTAATACCAACCTCTCCCTGACCCAGTCTGTAATACCAACCTCTCCCTGACCCAGTCTGTAATACCAACCTCTCCCTGACCCAGTCTGTAATACCAACCTCTCCCTGACCCAGTCTGTAATACCAACATGTCCCTGACCCAGTCTGTAATACCAACCTCTCCCTGACCCAGTCTGTAATACCAACCTCTCCCTGACCCAGTCTGTAATACCAACCTCTCCCTGACCCAGTCTGTAATACCAACCTCTCCCTGACCCAGTCTGTAATACCAACCTCTCCCTGACCCAGTCTGTAATACCAACCTCTCCCTGACCCAGTCTGTAATACCAACCTCTCCCTGACCCAGTCTGTAATACCAATGTCCCTGACCCAGTCTGTAATACCAACCTCTCCCTGACCCAGTCTGTAATACCAACATGTCCCTGACCCAGTCTGTAATACCAACCTCTCCCTGACCCAGTCTGTAATACCAACCTCTCCCTGACCCAGTCTGTAATACCAACCTCTCCCTGACCCAGTCTGTAATACCAACCTCTCCCTGACCCAGTCTGTAATACCAACCTCTCCCTGACCCAGTCTGTAATACCAACCTCTCCCTGACCCAGTCTGTAATACCAACCTCTCCCTGACCCAGTCTGTAATACCAACCTCTCCCTGACCCAGTCTGTAATACCAACCTCTCCCTGACCCAGTCTGTAATACCAACCTCTCCCTGACCCAGTCTGTAATACCAACCTCTCCCTGACCCAGTCTGTAATACCAACCTCTCCCTGACCCAGTCTGTAATACCAACCTCTCCCTGACCCAGTCTGTAATACCAACATGTCCCTGACCCAGTCTGTAATACCAACCTCTCCTCTCCCTGACCCAGTCTGTAATACCAACCTCTCCCTGACCCAGTCTGTAATACCAACCTCTCCCTGACCCAGTCTGTAATACCAACCTCTCCCTGACCCAGTCTGTAATACCAACATCTCCCTGACCCAGTCTGTAATACCAACCTCTCCCTGACCCAGTCTGTAATACCAACCTCTCCCTGACCCAGTCTGTAATACCAACCTCTCCCTGACCCAGTCTGTAATACCAACATGTCCCTGACCCAGTCTGTAATACCAACCTCTCCCTGACCCAGTCTGTAATACCAACCTCTCCCTGACCCAGTCTGTAATACCAACCTCTCCCTGACCCAGTCTGTAATACCAACCTCTCCCTGACCCAGTCTGTAATACCAACCTCTCCCTGACCCAGTCTGTAATACCAACCTCTCCCTGACCCAGTCTGTAATACCAACCTCTCCCTGACCCAGTCTGTAATACCAACCTCTCCCTGACCCAGTCTGTAATACCAACATGTCCCTGACCCAGTCTGTAATACCAACCTCTCCCTGACCCAGTCTGTAATACCAACCTCTCCCTGACCCAGTCTGTAATACCAACCTCTCCCTGACCCAGTCTGTAATACCAACATGTCCCTGACCCAGTCTGTAATACCAACCTCTCCCTGACCCAGTCTGTAATACCAACCTCTCCCTGACCCAGTCTGTAATACCAACCTCTCCCTGACCCAGTCTGTAATACCAACCTCTCCCTGACCCAGTCTGTAATACCAACCTCTCCCTGACCCAGTCTGTAATACCAACCTGTCCCTGACCCAGTCTGTAATACCAACCTCTCCCTGACCCAGTCTGTAATACCAACATGTCCCTGACCCAGTCTGTAATACCAACCTCTCCCTGACCCAGTCTGTAATACCAACCTCTCCCTGACCCAGTCTGTAATACCAACCTCTCCCTGACCCAGTCTGTAATACCAACATGTCCCTGACCCAGTCTGTAATACCAACCTCTCCCTGACCCCAGTCTGTAATACCAACCTCTCCCTGACCCAGTCTGTAATACCAACCTCTCCCTGACCCAGTCTGTAATACCAACCTCTCCCTGACCCAGTCTGTAATACCAACCTCTCCCTGACCCAGTCTGTAATACCAACCTCTCCCTGACCCAGTCTGTAATACCAACATGTCCCTGACCCAGTCTGTAATACCAACCTCTCCCTGACCCAGTCTGTAATACCAACCTCTCCCTGACCCAGTCTGTAATACCAACCTCTCCCTGACCCAGTCTGTAATACCAACCTCTCCCTGACCCAGTCTGTAATACCAACCTCTCCCTGACCCAGTCTGTAATACCAACCTCTCCCTGACCCAGTCTGTAATACCAACCTCTCCCTGACCCAGTCTGTAATACCAACCTCTCCCTGACCCAGTCTGTAATACCAACCTCTCCCTGACCCAGTCTGTAATACCAACCTCTCCCTGACCCAGTCTGTAATACCAACATCTCCCTGACCCAGTCTGGTCTGTAATACCAACCTCTCCCTGACCCAGTCTGTAATACCAACCTCTCCCTGACCCAGTCTGTAATACCAACCTCTCCCTGACCCAGTCTGTAATACCAACATGTCCCTGACCCAGTCTGTAATACCAACCTCTCCCTGACCCAGTCTGTAATACCAACATGTCCCTGACCCAGTCTGTAATACCAACCTCTCCCTGACCCAGTCTGTAATACCAACCTCTCCCTGACCCAGTCTGTAATACCAACCTCTCCCTGACCCAGTCTGTAATACCAACCTCTCCCTGACCCAGTCTGTAATACCAACCTCTCCCTGACCCAGTCTGTAATACCAACCTCTCCCTGACCCAGTCTGTAATACCAACCTCTCCCTGACCCAGTCTGTAATACCAACCTCTCCCTGACCCAGTCTGTAATACCAACCTCTCCCTGACCCAGTCTGTAATACCAACCTCTCCCTGACCCAGTCTGTAATACCAACCTCTCCCTGACCCAGTCTGTAAATACCAACCTCTCCCTGACCCAGTCTGTAATACCAACCTCTCCCTGACCCAGTCTGTAATACCAACCTCTCCCTGACCCAGTCTGTAATACCAACCTCTCCCTGACCCAGTCTGTAATACCAACCTCTCCCTGACCCAGTCTGTAATACCAACCTCTCCCTGACCCAGTCTGTAATACCAACCTCTCCCTGACCCAGTCTGTAATACCAACATCTCCCTGACCCAGTCTGTAATACCAACCTCTCCCTGACCCAGTCTGTAATACCAACCTCTCCCTGACCCAGTCTGTAATACCAACCTCTCCCTGACCCAGTCTGTAATACCAACCTCTCCCTGACCCAGTCTGTAATACCAACCTCTCCCTGACCCAGTCTGTAATACCAACCTCTCCCTGACCCAGTCTGTAATACCAACCTCTCCCTGACCCAGTCTGTAATACCAACCTCTCCCTGACCCAGTCTGTAATACCAACCTCTCCCTGACCCAGTCTGTAATACCAACCAACCTCTCCCTGACCCAGTCTGTAATACCAACCTCTCCCTGACCCAGTCTGTAATACCAACCTCTCCCTGACCCAGTCTGTAATACCAACCTCTCCCTGACCCAGTCTGTAATACCAACCTCTCCCTGACCCAGTCTGTAATACCAACCTCTCCCTGACCCAGTCTGTAATACCAACATGTCCCTGACCCAGTCTGTAATACCAACCTCTCCCTGACCCAGTCTGTAATACCAACCTCTCCCTGACCCAGTCTGTAATACCAACCTCTCCCTGACCCAGTCTGTAATACCAACCTCTCCCTGACCCAGTCTGTAATACCAACCTCTCCCTGACCCAGTCTGTAATACCAACCTCTCCCTGACCCAGTCTGTAATACCAACCTCTCCCTGACCCAGTCTGTAATACCAACCTCTCCCTGACCCAGTCTGTAATACCAACCTCTCCCTGACCCAGTCTGTAATACCAACCTCTCCCTGACCCAGTCTGTAATACCAACCTCTCCCTGACCCAGTCTGTAATACCAACATGTCCCTGACCCAGTCTGTAATACCAACATCTCCCTGACCCAGTCTGTAATACCAACATGTCCCTGACCCAGTCTGTAATACCAACCTCTCCCTGACCCAGTCTGTAATACCAACCTCTCCCTGACCCAGTCTGTAATACCAACCTCTCCCTGACCCAGTCTGTAATACCAACCTCTCCCTGACCCAGTCTGTAATACCAACCTCTCCCTGACCCAGTCTGTAATACCAACATGTCCCTGACCCAGTCTGTAATACCAACCTCTCCCTGACCCAGTCTGTAATACCAACCTCTCCCTGACCCAGTCTGTAATACCAACCTCTCCCTGACCCAGTCTGTAATACCAACCTCTCCCTGACCCAGTCTGTAATACCAACATGTCCCTGACCCAGTCTGTAATACCAACATGTCCCTGACCCAGTCTGTAATACCAACATGTCCCTGACCCAGTCTGTAATACCAACCTCTCCCTGACCCAGTCTGTAATACCAACCTCTCCCTGACCCAGTCTGTAATACCAACCTCTCCCTGACCCAGTCTGTAATACCAACCTCTCCCTGACCCAGTCTGTAATACCAACCTCTCCCTGACCCAGTCTGTAATACCAACCTCTCCCTGACCCAGTCTGTAATACCAACCTCTCCCTGACCCAGTCTGTAATACCAACCTCTCCCTGACCCAGTCTGTAATACCAACCTCTCCCTGACCCAGTCTGTAATACCAACCTCTCCCTGACCCAGTCTGTAATACCAACCTCTCCCTGACCCAGTCTGTAATACCAACCTCTCCCTGACCCAGTCTGTAATACCAACCTCTCCCTGACCCAGTCTGTAATACCAACCTCTCCCTGACCCAGTCTGTAATACCAACCTCTCCCTGACCCAGTCTGTAATACCAACATGTCCCTGACCCAGTCTGTAATACCAACCTCTCCCTGACCCAGTCTGTAATACCAACCTCTCCCTGACGACCCAGTCTGTAATACCAACCTCTCCCTGACCCAGTCTGTAATACCAACCTCTCCCTGACCCAGTCTGTAATACCAACCTCTCCCTGACCCAGTCTGTAATACCAACATCTCCCTGACCCAGTCTGTAATACCAACCTCTCCCTGACCCAGTCTGTAATACCAACATCTCCCTGACCCAGTCTGTAATACCAACCTCTCCCTGACCCAGTCTGTAATACCAACCTCTCCCTGACCCAGTCTGTAATACCAACCTCTCCCTGACCCAGTCTGTAATACCAACCTCTCCCTGACCCAGTCTGTAATACCAACCTCTCCCTGACCCAGTCTGTAATACCAACCTCTCCCTGACCCAGTCTGTAATACCAACCTCTCCCTGACCCAGTCTGTAATACCAACATCTCCCTGACCCAGTCTGTAATACCAACCTCTCCCTGACCCAGTCTGTAATACCAACATCTCCCTGACCCAGTCTGTAATACCAACCTCTCCCTGACCCAGGTCTGTAATACCAACCTCTCCCTGACCCAGTCTGTAATACCAACCTCTCCCTGACCCAGTCTGTAATACCAACCTCTCCCTGACCCAGTCTGTAATACCAACCTCTCCCTGACCCAGTCTGTAATACCAACCTCTCCCTGACCCAGTCTGTAATACCAACATGTCCCTGACCCAGTCTGTAATACCAACATGTCCCTGACCCAGTCTGTAATACCAACCTCTCCCTGACCCAGTCTGTAATACCAACCTCTCCCTGACCCAGTCTGTAATACCAACATGTCCCTCACCCAGTCTGTAATACCAACCTCTCCCTGACCCAGTCTGTAATACCAACCTCTCCCTGACCCAGTCTGTAATACCATTACCCCTCCCTGACCCAGTCTGTAATACCAACCTCTCCCTGACCCAGTCTGTAATACCTACCTCTCCCTGACCCAGTCTGTAATACCAACATGTCCCTGACCCAGTCTGTAATACCAACCTCTCCCTGACCCAGTCTGTTGTAATACCAACCTCTCCCTGACCCAGTCTGTAATACCAACCTCTCCCTGACCCAGTCTGTAATACCAACCTCTCCCTGACCCAGTCTGTAATACCAACCTCTCCCTGACCCAGTCTGTAATACCAACCTCTCCCTGACCCAGTCTGTAATACCAACATCTCCCTGACCCAGTCTGTAATACCAACCTCTCCCTGACCCAGTCTGTAATACCAACCTCTCCCTGACCCAGTCTGTAATACCAACATGTCCCTGACCCAGTCTGTAATACCAACCTCTCCCTGACCCAGTCTGTAATACCAACCTCTCCCTGACCCAGTCTGTAATACCTACCTCTCCCTGACCCAGTCTGTAATACCAACATGTCCCTGACCCAGTCTGTAATACCAACCTCTCCCTGACCCAGTCTGTAATACCAACCTCTCCCTGACCCAGTCTGTAATACCAACCTCTCCCTGACCCAGTCTGTAATACCAACCTCTCCCTGACCCAGTCTGTAATATAATACCAACCTCTCCCTGACCCAGTCTGTAATACCAACCTCTCCCTGACCCAGTCTGTGATACCAACCTCTCCCTGCCCCAGTCTGTAATACCAACCCCTCCCTGACCCAGTCTGTAATAACAACCTCTCCCTGACCCAGTCTGTAATACCAACATGTCCCTGACCCAGTCTGTAATACCAACCTCTCCCTGACCCAGTCTGTAATACCAACCTCTCCCTGACCCAGTCTGTAATACCAACCTCTCCCTGACCCAGTCTGTAATACCAACCTCTCCCTGACCCAGTCTGTAATACCAACATGTCCCTGACCCAGTCTGTAATACCAACATGTCCCTGACCCAGTCTGTAATACCAACCTCTCCCTGACCCAGTCTGTAATACCAACCTCTCCCTGACCCAGTCTGTAATACCAACATGTCCCTGACCCAGTCTGTAATACCAACCTCTCCCTGACCCAGTCTGTAATACCAACCTCTCCCTGACCCAGTCTGTAATACCATACCAACCTCTCCCTGACCCAGTCTGTAATACCAACCTCTCCCTGACCCAGTCTGTAATACCAACCTCTCCCTGACCCAGTCTGTAATACCAACCTCTCCCTGACCCAGTCTGTAATACCAACCTCTCCCTGACCCAGTCTGTAATACCAACATGTCCCTGACCCAGTCTGTAATACCAACCTCTCCCTGACCCAGTCTGTAATACCAACCTCTCCCTGACCCAGTCTGTAATACCAACATGTCCCTGACCCAGTCTGTAATACCAACCTCTCCCTGACCCAGTCTGTAATACCAACCTCTCCCTGACCCAGTCTGTAATACCAACCTCTCCCTGACCCAGTCTGTAATACCAACCTCTCCCTGACCCAGTCTGTAATACCAACCTCTCCCTGACCCAGTCTGTAATACCAACCTCTCCCTGACCCAGTCTGTAATACCAAAATGTCCCTGACCCAGTCTGTAATACCAACCTCTCCCTGACCCAGTCTGTAATACCAACATGTCCCTGACCCAGTCTGTAATACCAACCTCTCGCTGACCCAGTCTGTAATACCAACCTCTCCCTGACCCAGTCTGTAATACCAACATGTCCCTGACCCAGTCTGTAATACCAACCTCTCCCTGACCCAGTCTGTAATACCAACCTCTCCCTGACCCAGTCTGTAATACCAACCTCTCCCTGACCCAGTCTGTAATACCAACCTCTCCCTGACCCAGTCTGTAATACCAACCTCTCCCTGACCCAGTCTGTAATACCAACATGTCCCTGACCCAGTCTGTAATACCAACCTCTCCCTGACCCAGTCTGTAATACCAACCTCTCCCTGACCCAGTCTGTAATACCAACCTCTCCCTGACCCAGTCTGTAATACCAACCTCTCCCTGACCCAGTCTGTAATACCAACCTCTCCCTGACCCAGTCTGTAATACCAACATGTCCCTGACCCAGTCTGTAATACCAACCTCTCCCTGACCCAGTCTGTAATACCAACCTCTCCCTGACCCAGTCTGTAATACCAACCTCTCCCTGACCCAGTCTGTAATACCAACATGTCCCTGACCCAGTCTGTAATACCAACCTCTCCCTGACCCAGTCTGTAATACCAACCTCTCCCTGACCCAGTCTGTAATACCAACCTCTCCCTGACCCAGTCTGTAATACCAACCTCTCCCTGACCCAGTCTGTAATACCAACCTCTCCCTGACCCAGTCTGTAATACCAACATGTCCCTGACCCAGTCTGTAATACCAACCTCTCCCTGACCCAGTCTGTAATACCAACCTCTCCCTGACCCAGTCTGTAATACCAACCTCTCCCTGACCCAGTCTGTAATACCAACCTCTCCCTGACCCAGTCTGTAATACCAACCTCTCCCTGACCCAGTCTGTAATACCAACCTCTCCCTGACCCAGTCTGTAATACCAACCTCTCCCTGACCCAGTCTGTAATACCAACCTCTCCCTGACCCAGTCTGTAATACCAACCTCTCCCTGACCCACTGTAATACCAACATGTCCCTGACCCAGTCTGTAATATCAACCTCTCCCTGACCCAGTCTGTAATACCAACCTCTCCCTGACCCAGTCTGTAATACCAACCTCTCCCTGACCCAGTCTGTAATACCAACCTCTCCCTGACCCAGTCTGTAATACCAACCTCTCCCTGACCCAGTCTGTAATACCAACCTCTCCCTGACCCAGTCTGTAATACCAACCTCTCTCTGACCCAGTCTGTAATACCAACCTCTCCCTGACCCAGTCTGTAATACCAAACTCTCCCTGACCCAGTCTGTAATACCAACCTCTCCCTGACCCAGTCTGTAATACCAACCTCTCCCTGACCCAGTCTGTAATACCAACATGTCCCTGACCCAGTCTGTAATACCAACCTCTCCCTGACCCAGTCTGTAATACCAACATGTCCCTGACCCAGTCTGTAATACCAACCTCTCCCTGACCCAGTCTGTAATACCAACCTCTCCCTGACCCAGTCTGTAATGTAATACCAACCTCTCCCTGACCCAGTCTGTAATACCAACATGTCCCTGACCCAGTCTGTAATACCAACCTCTCCCTGACCCAGTCTGTAATACCAACATGTCCCTGACCCAGTCTGTAATACCAACCTCTCCCTGACCCAGTCTGTAATACCAACCTCTCCATGACCCGGTCTGTAATACCAACCTCTCCCTGACCCGGTCTGTAATACCAACCTCTCCCTGACCCAGTCTGTAATACCAACCTCTCCCTGACCCAGTCTGTAATACCAACCTCTCCCTGACCCAGTCTGTAATACCAACCTCTCCCTGACCCAGTCTGTAATACCAACATCTCCCTGACCCAGTCTGTAATACCAACCTCTCCCTGACCCAGTCTGTAATACCAACATGTCCCTGACCCAGTCTGTAATACCAACCTCTCCCTGACCCAGTCTGTAATACCAACCTCTCCCTGACCCAGTCTGTAATACCAACCTCTCCCTGACCCAGTCTGTAATATAATACCAACCTCTCCCTGACCCAGTCTGTAATACCAACCTCTCCCTGACCCAGTCTGTAATACCAACCTCTCCCTGACCCAGTCTGTAATACCAACATGTCCCTGACCCAGTCTGTAATACCAACATGTCCCTGACCCAGTCTGTAATACCAACCTCTCCCTGACCCAGTCTGTAATACCAACCTCTCCCTGACCCAGTCTGTAATACCAACATGTCCCTGACCCAGTCTGTAATACCAACCTCTCCCTGACCCAGTCTGTAATACCAACCTCTCCCTGACCCAGTCTGTAATACCTACCTCTCCCTGACCCAGTCTGTAATACCAACATGTCCCTGACCCAGTCTGTAATACCAACCTCTCCCTGACCCAGTCTGTAATACCAACCTCTCCCTGACCCAGTCTGTAATACCAACCTCTCCCTGACCCAGTCTGTAATACCAACCTCTCCCTGACCCAGTCTGTAATACCAACCTCTCCCTGACCCAGTCTGTAATACCACCAACCTCTCCCTGACCCAGTCTGTAATACCAACCTCTCCCTGACCCAGTCTGTAATACCAACCTCTCCCTGACCCAGTCTGTAATACCAACCTCTCCCTGACCCAGTCTGTAATACCAACATGTCCCTGACCCAGTCTGTAATACCAACATGTCCCTGACCCAGTCTGTAATACCAACCTCTCCCTGACCCAGTCTGTAATACCAACCTCTCCCTGACCCAGTCTGTAATACCAACCTCTCCCTGACCCAGTCTGTAATACCAACCTCTCCCTGACCCAGTCTGTAATACCAACCTCTCCCTGACCCAGTCTGCAATACCAACCTCTCCCTGACCCAGTCTGTAATACCAACCTCTCCCTGACCCAGTCTGTAATACCAACCTCTCCCTGACCCAGTCTGTAATACCAACCTCTCCCTGACCCAGTCTGTAATACCAACCTCTCCCTGACCCAGTCTGTAATACCAACCTCTCCCTGACCCAGTCTGTAATACCAACATGTCCCTGACCCAGTCTGTAATACCAACCTCTCCCTGACCCAGTCTGTAATACCAACATGTCCCTGACCCAGTCTGTAATACCAACATGTCCCTGACCCAGTCTGTAATACCAACCTCTCCCTGACCCAGTCTGTAATACCAACCTCTCCCTGACCCAGTCTGTAATACCAACATGTCCCTGACCCAGTCTGTAATACCAACCTCTCCCTGACCCAGTCTGTAATACCAACCTCTCCCTGACCCAGTCTGTAATACCAACCTCTCCCTGACCCAGTCTGTAATACCAACCTCTCCCTGACCCAGTCTGTAATACCAACCTCTCCCTGACCCAGTCTGTAATACCAACCTCTCCCTGACCCAGTCTGTAATACCAACATGTCCCTGACCCAGTCTGTAATACCAACCTCTCCCTGACCCAGTCTGTAATACCAACATGTCCCTCACCCAGTCTGTAATACCAACCTCTCCCTGACCCAGTCTGTAATACCTACCTCTCCCTGACCCAGTCTGTAATACCAACATGTCCCTGACCCAGTCTGTAATACCAACCTCTCCCTGACCCAGTCTGTAATACCAACCTCTCCCTGACCCAGTCTGTAATACCAACCTCTCCCTGACCCAGTCTGTAATACCAACCTCTCCCTGACCCAGTCTGTAATACCAACCTCTCCCTGACCCAGTCTGTAATACCAACATGTCCCTGACCCAGTCTGTAATACCAACCTCTCCCTGACCCAGTCTGTAATACCAACATGTCCCTGACCCAGTCTGTAATACCAACCTCTCCCTGACCCAGTCTGTAATACCAACCTCTCCCTGACCCAGTCTGTAATACCTACCTCTCCCTGACCCAGTCTGTAATACCAACATGTCCCTGACCCAGTCTGTAATACCAACCTCTCCCTGACCCAGTCTGTAATACCAACCTCTCCCTGACCCAGTCTGTAATACCAACCTCTCCCTGACCCAGTCTGTAATACCAACCTCTCCCTGACCCAGAGTCTGTAATACCAACCTCTCCCTGACCCAGTCTGTAATACCAACCTCTCCCTGACCCAGTCTGTAATACCAACCTCTCCCTGACCCAGTCTGTAATACCAACCTCTCCCTGACCCAGTCTGTAATACCAACATGTCCCTGACCCAGTCTGTAATACCAACCTCTCCCTGACCCAGTCTGTAGTACCAACCTCTCCCTGACCCAGTCTGTAATACCAACCTCTCCCTGACCCAGTCTGTAATACCAACCTCTCCCTGACCCAGTCTGTAATACCAACATGTCCCTGACCCAGTCTGTAATACCAACATGTCCCTGACCCAGTCTGTAATACCAACCTCTCCCTGACCCAGTCTGTAATACCAACCTCTCCCTGACCCAGTCTGTAATACCAACATGTCCCTGACCCAGTCTGTAATACCAACCTCTCCCTGACCCAGTCTGTAATACCAACCTCTCCCTGACCCAGTCTGTAATACCAACCTCTCCCTGACCCAGTCTGTTGTAATACCAACCTCTCCCTGACCCAGTCTGTAATACCAACCTCTCCCTGACCCAGTCTGTAATACCAACCTCTCCCTGACCCAGTCTGTAATACCAACATGTCCCTGACCCAGTCTGTAATACCAACCTCTCCCTGACCCAGTCTGTAATACCAACATGTCCCTCACCCAGTCTGTAATACCAACCTCTCCCTGACCCAGTCTGTAATACCAACATGTCCCTGACCCAGTCTGTAATACCAACCTCTCCCTGACCCAGTCTGTAATACCAACCTCTCCCTGACCCAGTCTGTAATACCAACCTCTCCCTGACCCAGTCTGTAATACCAACCTCTCCCTGACCCAGTCTGTAATACCAACCTCTCCCTGACCCAGTCTGTAATACCAACCTCTCCCTGACCCAGTCTGTAATACCAACCTCTCCCTGACCCAGTCTGTAATACCAACCTCTCCCTGACCCAGTCTGTAATACCAACCTCTCCCTGACCCAGTCTGTAATAAATACCAACATGTCCCTGACCCAGTCTGTAATACCAACCTCTCCCTGACCCAGTCTGTAATACCAACATGTCCCTGACCCAGTCTGTAATACCAACCTCTCCCTGACCCAGTCTGTAATACCAACCTCTCCCTGACCCAGTCTGTAATACCTACCTCTCCCTGACCCAGTCTGTAATACCAACATGTCCCTGACCCAGTCTGTAATACCAACCTCTCCCTGACCCAGTCTGTAATACCAACCTCTCCCTGACCCAGTCTGTAATACCAACCTCTCCCTGACCCAGTCTGTAATACCAACCTCTCCCTGACCCAGTCTGTAATACCAACCTCTCCCTGACCCAGTCTGTAATACCAACCTCTCCCTGACCCAGTCTGTAATACCAACCTCTCCCTGACCCAGTCTGTAATAACAACCTCTCCCTGACCCAGTCTGTAATACCAACATGTCCCTGACCCAGTCTGTAATACCAACCTCTCCCTGACCCAGTCTGTAATACCACAACCTCTCCCTGACCCAGTCTGTAATACCAACCTCTCCCTGACCCAGTCTGTAATACCAACCTCTCCCTGACCCAGTCTGTAATACCAACCTCTCCCTGACCCAGTCTGTAATACCAACATGTCCCTGACCCAGTCTGTAATACCAACCTCTCCCTGACCCAGTCTGTAATACCAACCTCTCCCTGACCCAGTCTGTAATACCAACCTCTCCCTGACCCAGTCTGTAATACCAACCTCTCCCTGACCCAGTCTGTAATACCAACATGTCCCTGACCCAGTCTGTAATACCAACCTCTCCCTGACCCAGTCTGTAATACCAACCTCTCCCTGACCCAGTCTGTAATACCAACCTCTCCCTGACCCAGTCTGTAATACCTACCTCTCCCTGACCCAGTCTGTAATACCAACATGTCCCTGACCCAGTCTGTAATACCAACCTCTCCCTGACCCAGTCTGTAATACCAACCTCTCCCTGACCCAGTCTGTAATACCAACCTCTCCCTGACCCAGTCTGTAATACCAACCTCTCCCTGACCCAGTCTGTAATACCAACCTCTCCCTGACCCAGTCTGTGATACCAACCTCTCCCTGACCCAGTCTGTAATACCAACCGCTCCCTGACCCAGTCTGTAATAACAACCTCTCCCTGACCCAGTCTGTAATACCAACATGTCCTTGACCCAGTCTGTAATACCAACCTCTCCCTGACCCAGTCTGTAATACCAACCTCTCCCTGACCCAGTCTGTAATACCAACCTCTCCCTGACCCAGTCTGTAATACCAACCTCTCCCTGACCCAGTCTGTAATACCAACATGTCCCTGACCCAGTCTGTAATACCAACATGTCCCTGACCCAGTCTGTAATACCAACCTCTCCCTGACCCAGTCTGTAATACCAACCTCTCCCTGACCCAGTCTGTAATACCAACATGTCCCTGACCCAGTCTGTAATACCAACCTCTCCCTGACCCAGTCTGTAATACCAACCTCTCCCTGACCCAGTCTGTAATACCAACCTCTCCCTGACCCAGTCTGTAATACCAACCTCTCCCTGACCCAGTCTGTAATACCAACCTCTCCCTGACCCAGTCTGTAATACCAACCTCTCCCTGACCCAGTCTGTAATACCAACCTCTCCCTGACCCAGTCTGTAATACCAACCTCTCCCTGACCCAGTCTGTAATACCAACATGTCCCTCACCCAGTCTGTAATACCAACCTCTCCCTGACCCAGTCTGTAATACCAACCTCTCCCTGACCCAGTCTGTAATACCTACCTCTCCCTGACCCAGTCTGTAATACCAACATGTCCCTGACCCAGTCTGTAATACCAACCTCTCCCTGACCCAGTCTGTAATACCAACCTCTCCCTGACCCAGTCTGTAATACCAACCTCTCCCTGACCCAGTCTGTAATACCAACCTCTCCCTGACCCAGTCTGTAATACCAACATGTCCCTGACCCAGTCTGTAATACCAACCTCTCCCTGACCCAGTCTGTAATACCAACCTCTCCCTGACCCAGTCTGTAATACCGACCTCTCCCTGACCCAGTCTGTAATACCGACCTCTCCCTGACCCAGTCTGTAATACCAACCTCTCCCTGACCCAGTCTGTAATACCAACCTCTCCCTGACCCAGTCTGTAATACCAACCTCTCCCTGACCCAGTCTGTGCTACCAACCTTTCCCTGACCCAGTCTGTAATACCAACCTCTCCCTGACCCAGTCTGTAATACCAACCTCTCCCTGACCCAGTCTGTAATACCAACCTCTCCCTGACCCAGTCTGTAATACCAACCTCTCCCTGACCCAGTCTGTAATACCAACCTCTCCCTGACCCAGTCTGTAATACCAACATGTCCCTGACCCAGTCTGTAATACCAACCTCTCCCTGACCCAGTCTGTAATACCAACCTCTCCCTGACCCAGTCTGTAATACCAACCTCTCCCTGACCCAGTCTGTAATACCAACCTCTCCCTGACCCAGTCTGTAATACCAACCTCTCCCTGACCCAGTCTGTAATACCAACCTCTCCCTGACCCAGTCTGTAATACCAACATGTCCCTGACCCAGTCTGTGATACCTACATGTTAAGCAGACCACCATTGTCCATGTTCCTAAGAACTCAAAGATAACCTGCCTAAATAACTATCGACCCGTTTCACTCACATCTGTAACCATGAAATTCTTTGAAAGGCTGGTCATGGCACACATCAACACCATCATCCCAGACACCCAGAACTTCCAGAACCCACTTCCAGGACCCACTTCAATTTGCATACCACCCCAATAGATCCACAGACGACGCAGTCTCTATTGCACTCCACACTTCTCTCTCCCACCTGGACAAGAGGAATACCTATGTGAGAATGCTCTTCATTGACTACTGCTCAGCAGCGTTCAACACCATAGTCCCCTCCAAGCTTATCACCAAGCCTCGGGACAGGGGTGTGTGCTTAGTCCCCTTCTGTACTCCCTGTTCACCCATGACTGCGTGGCCAGGCACGACTCCAACACCATCATTAAGTTTGCCGACGACATGATGGTGGTAGGCCTGATCACCGACAACGATGAGAAAGCCTATAGGGAGGAGGTCAGAGACCTGGCCGTGTGGTGCCAGGATAACAACCTCTCCATCAACGTCAGCAAGACAAAGGAGCTGATCGTGGACTACAGAACAGAGGGCCGAGTTCCTCCGTGTCCACATCACTAAGGATCTATCATGGTCCACACACACCAACAGAGGAAGGCCCAGAAAATTGTCAAAGACCCTAGCCATAGACTGTTCTCTCTGCTATCGCACGGCAAGCGGTACCGGAGCGCCAAGTCTGGGACCTGCTTCTACCCCCAAGCCATAAGACTGCTGAACAGTTCATCACATGACTACCCAGACTATTGCATTGACCCCTTCTTTCAGTGACTCTCCTACAATATGCACACTCATTGGACTTCACCCACACACTCACACTCCAACACATGGCAGGGATGGTAGATAGCCTAGCGTTTAAGAGCGTTGGGCCAACAACCCAAAGTTCACTGATTTGAATCCCTGAGCAAAGATGGACAGATCTGCCTTTCTGCCCTCTACCCCCAACAACAACTGCTCCCTGGGCGCCGATGATGTTGATTAAGGCAGAGGGGTTAAATGCAGAAGACACATTTCGGTTGAATGCATTCAGACTAGGTATCCCACACATACACACACTATATACAGTGAGGGAAAAAAGTATTTGATCCCCTGCTGATTTTGTACGTTTGCCCACTGACAAAGACATGATCAGTCTATAATTTTAATGGTAGGTTTATTTGAACAGTGAGAGACAGAATGACAACAAAAAAATCCAGAAAAACGCATGTCAAAAATGTTATAAATTGATTTGCATTTTAATGAGGGAAATAAGTATTTGACCCCTCTGCAAAACATGATTTAGTACTTGGTGGCAAAACCCTTGTTGGCAATCACAGAGGTCAGATGTTCTTGTAGTTGGCCACCAGGTTTGCACACATCTCAGGAGGGATTTTGTTCCACTCCTCTTTGCAGATCTTCTCCAAGTCATTAAGGTTTCGAGGCTGACGTTTGGCAACTCGAACCTTCAGCTCCCTCCACAGATTTTCTATGGGATTAAGGTCTGGAGACTGGCTAGGCCACTCCAGGACCTTAATGTGCTTCTTCTTGAGCCACTCCTTTGTTGCCTTGGCCGTGTGTTTTGGGTCATTGTCATGCTGGAATATCCATCCACGACCCATTTTTAATGCCCTGGCAGAGGGAAGGAGGTTCTCATCCAAGATTTGACGGTACATGGCCCCGTCCATCGTCCCTTTGATGCGGTGAAGTTGTCCTGTCCCCTTAGCAGAAAAACAACCCCAAAAGCATAATGTTTCCACCTCCATGTTTGATGGTGGGGATGGTGTTCTTGGGATCATAGGCAGCATTCCTCCTCCTCCAAACACGGCGAGTTGAGTTGTTGCCAAAGAGCTCAATTTTGGTCTCATCTGACCACAACACTTTCACCCAGTTCTCCTCTGAATCATTCAGATGTTCATTGGCAAACTTCAGACGGCCCTGTATATGTGCTTTCTTGAGCAGTGGGACCTTGCGGGCGCTGCAGGATTTCAGTCCTTCACGGCGTAGTGTGTTACCAATTGTTTTCTTGGTGACTATGGTCCCAGCTGCCTTGAGATCATTGACAAGATCCACCCGTGTAGTTCTGGGCTGATTCCTCACCGTTCTCATGATCATTGTAACTCCACGAGGTGAGATCTTGCATGGAGCCACAGGCCGAGGGAGATTGACAGTTATTTTGTGTTTCTTCCATTCGAATAATCGCACCAACTGCTGTCACCTTCTCACCAAGCTGCTTGGCGATGGTCTTGTAGCCCATTCCAGCCTTGAGTAGGTCTACAATCTTGTCCCTGACATCCTTGGAGAGCTCTTTGGTCTTGGCCATGGTGGAGAGTTTGGAATCTGATTGATTGATTGCTTCTGTGGACAGGTGTCTTTTATACAGGTAACAAGCTGAGATTAGGAGCACTACCTTTAAGAGTGTGCTCCTAATCTCAGCTCGATACCTGTATAAAAGACACCTGGGAGCCAGAAATGTTTCTGATTGAGAGGGGATCAAATACTTATTTCCCTCATTAAAATGCAAATCAATTTAAACAATCAATTAACATTTGTGACATGCGTGTTTCTGGATGTTTTTGTTGTTATTCTGTCTCTCACTGTTCAAATAAACCTACCATTAAAATTATAAACAGATCATTTCTTTGTCTGTGGGCAAACGTACAAAATCAGCAGGGGATCAAATACTTTTTTCCCAACACTGTATGCTCTCAAACAGACATGCATATTGACGCCACACACCAACTGTCACTCTCCCGACATACGCTGATGCTACTCTGTTTATTATCTATCCTGGTGCTCTATTCAAACCACATCCCGGATGTTCAGCTTTACAGAGTGATTGAAATTTAAAGGCAATTCACAGTAAAAGCTGCATATCTCGGCTCAATCGGAAATTACCTTTACATTTATATTGAATAGAGCCCTCTGATTGCCTAGTCACTTTTACTTTACTTTAACCCCTACCTACATTTACATATGTCCTCAATTACCTCAACTACCTGGTACCCCTGCACATTGACTCGGTACTGGTACTCCTTGTATATAGTCTCATTACTACCTGGTACCCCTGCACATTGACTCGGTACTGGTACTCCTTGTATATAGTCTCATTACTACCTGGTACCCCTGCACATTGACTCGGTACTGGTACTCCTTGTATATAGTCTCATTACTACCTGGTAACCCTGCACATTGACTCGGTACTGGTACTCCTTGTATATAGCCTCGTTATTGCTATTTATTGTGTTACTATTTTCTATTTTTATTTGCTAATTTTCTTACTTTTTAACTCTGCATTGTTGGGAAAGCACTCGTACGTCAGCATTTCACAGTGAAGTCTACACCTGTTGTATTTGCCGCATGTGACAAAATTTGATTCGATTTTTGACAAATAGCTTTAAATCATGTTTTTATAATGTAATGTTGCTCTTATGGAAAGCCATTCCTTGAGAACTACAGATGTACCATATAAATTAAGTTCTGTGAAAATGTAATGGATGCATTTGAAAAGTTTATTTCTTAATTAAAAATGTATTGTATATATTTGACTGTGTAAAACCTAGCAGTACTACTTATTTCTCTGAGAGTGAGGCAGATATATAGCGTTTAGCAAAAAAACATGATTATTTGTCTTTCTGAAATGAAACCATCAAGTGATAGATATTAAACAAATACATGTCTGTCATTGAACAACCCCATGCCATGATTAGATAGTGAAAAAAAACACACATTTCTTTAAATAATAAAAACGAATTTACTAACATTTTTGAAAATGTGTATATATAGCGTTTTCGACTGAAACTCTTCATTTGTTAAATTTGTTTTCGTGGTCCAGTTTTTAAGCACAAATTGAAGGAGTGTGGCTTTAAACATTTTCAGAACAACTACATCATCATTCAAAATAGTATAAGAGCCATTTTGTGCCTAATATATTTGGAATTAATTTGTCCACTTCTCGTCAATGAACATGAATGACACAATGTATTATTATCACACATTTTTATTTGGTATAATCTTGACATGCTGCAGGGTGTTTTAACACCAATGACATAATATTCACAGTACATTACATTACTGTCTGGAAAGAGATGGATTTTCATAAACACGTGTGATCCCATTATTTTACATTGAAAATGTTTGGTCATATCCATGTGATAATGCCATGAGATAAGGTTAAAGCCTAGCATTCAGCTACATTACCTGTAGAGAGATAATGTTACAGCCTAACATTCAGCTACATTACCTGTAATGTAGTTTAAATTTCAGTTAAAATCAGACAACAGTACCTCTTGATACCCGTTCCTGCATTATTCACATTCCAGGGCTCGGTTTCCCAAAAGCATCTTAAGGCTATGTTCATCGTTAGAACCTTTGTAGGAGCATAGTTTCCCAAAACCATCGTTACTGAAGTTGCTCTTGAAAATGCTATTTATTTATCGACTTCCTCAGACCACTCGTAGAATAGCTAAGTACGTTGTTAGATGCTTTTTTGCCCTTTATATACAGAAGATCTCCGCTAAACACAACATTAAGATGTTTATCTGTCTTTTTGTGACCACCAATAACTTCAAAACGAAAGCGAGTGACTACAAAGCTGACCATTTCTTTACATGACAAGAGAAGGATACAGTGCATTCAGAAAGTATTCAGACCCTTTGAATTTTTCCACATTTTGTTACGTTACAGCCTTGGAATGATATTAACATCTATTTCATGTTAATTCAATTGTTTTATTTAGCTATTTGTACGCTACTGTCTGTCATTTTTTCCTCAATATATTTCATGATGTGTAACATGTGCACGATGATGTGCCAAGTCTTGATTTAGTGCGTAATAATTATTGGGTAAGCATTATAATAAAGCCACCTCAATATTTGCAGCCGTAGGTAATAATATCTCTCTAGGAGCTGATTCATCATCAGTATTGTGGAATAACTCTAATGTTAAGGTAAGATTGGAAAGGGAGAATGCTGATCTGAGAGCAGCGCTTTGCTTCTTTCCATCTTATCAGTATCGACCCATGTACTTAGTGACAGTTCTCTCTGCGTGGTGTTTTGGGAAACACATGTTACATCATTAATTAAAACACTTGTAAGCCTAAGTTCCATCGCTATGGGGAAACCGGGCCCTGATCTCTCCTGCTATGGGGAAACCGGGCCCTGATCTCTCCTGCTATGGGGAAACTGGGCCCTGATCTCTCCTGCTATGGGGAAACCGGACCCTGATCGCTCCTGCTATGGGGAAACCGGGCCCTGATCTCTCCTGCTATGGGGAAACCGGACCCTGTTCGCTCCTGCTATGGGGAAACCGGGCCCTGATCTCTCCTGCTATGGGGAAACCGGGCCCTGATCTCTCCTGCTATGGGGAAACCGGGCCCTGATCTCTCCTGCTATGGGGAAACCGGACCCTGATCGCTCCTGCTATGGGGAAACCGGGCCCTGATCTCTCCTGCTATGGGGAAACCGGGCCCTGATCTCTCCTGCTATGGGGAAACCGGGCCCTGATCTCTTCACAATACATTTTTGGTGTTTCATTTCAGTAACCAGTATTTATTGGTGTTTCAGTAGCCAATGGGGCATCATAGTTAATATGTTTCATTGGTTAATATGATTTATCATTAGTTCAAATTGGTTCATTTGTTCATATTGGTTCTTATAAAATGGGTTGGTTGGATCCTGGATGCTGATTGGTTGATAGAAGGGAGCTATAGCATCACTATCCCCACATTCCACAGGTAATACCTGTTAATTAGATTGACCAATGATGATGATGATCCCATAGAATTAGGAATTATAACACTCATTCTAATTAGGCTAAATTGTAATTTAATAGAATCTCTACGACGCATCCACTGTCCCACAGCCCAGCAAGTCAATTTATAAACTTATCTCCCTTGGAAAAAAAGCATCTAGACAATATTTCCCCATGCTACCAGGCTAGCATTTGGTTTACATTTACATTTACGTCATTTAGCAGACACTCTTATCCAGAGCGACTTACAAATAGGTGCATTCACCTTATAGCCAGTGGGATAACCACTTTACAATGTATTTATTTATTTATTTTTAATTATAATTATAATTATAATTTTTTTTATTTTTTTTTGGGGGGGGGGGGTTGGGGTAAGGGGGGGGTTTACACCAGTTGGGGTTGACGTTGCTGTCTGCCTCTTCCACCGGTGGAACAATGTTGCAGTTTTGTTGCGATCTCCACCGTGCTATGCATATGAACGTGACGAGACTGACAGCTTCTCTGAGCCAGGCAAATTGATTTATCAGGATAATTATAATGGATATATTATCAGGATCATTATAAAGGATATATTATCAGGATCATTATAATGGATATATTATCAGGATCATTATAAAGGATATATTATCAGGATCATTATAAAGGATATCCAATTAAATGGCAATAGAAACACAGGTAAAAACCAATGAAAGGGCACATAGTTTGCTGTCAGTTCAGCTGCTTGATGCATAGCTACAGTGGGGAAAAAAAGTATTTAGTCAGCCACCAATTGTGCAAGTTCTCCCACTTAAAAAGATGAGAGAGGCCTGTAATTTTCATCATAGGTACACGTCAACAATGACAGACAAATAGAGAAAAAAAAATCCAGAAAATCCCATTGTAGGATTTTTAATGAATTTATTTGCAAATTATGGTGGAAAATAAGTATTTGGTCACCTACAAACAAGCAAGATTTCTGGCTCTCACAGACCTGTAACTTCTTCTTTAAGAGGCTCCTCTGTCCTCCACTCGTTACCTGTATTAATGGCACCTGTTTGAACGTGTTATCAGTATAAAAGACACCTGTCCACAACCTCAAACAGTCACACTCCAAACTCCACTATGGCCAAGACCAAAGAGCTGTCAAAGGACACCAAAAACAAAATTGTAGACCTGCACCAGGCTGGGAAGACTGAATCTGCAATAGGTAAGCAGCTTGGTTTGAAGAAATCAACTGTGGGAGCAATTATTAGGAAATGGAAGACATACAAGACCACTGATAATCTCCCTCGATCTGGGGCTCCACGCAAGATCTCACCCCGTGGGGTCAAAATGATCACAAGAACGGTGAGCAAAAATCCCAGAACCACACAGGGGACCTAGTGAATGACCTGCAGAGAGCTGGGACCAAAGTAACAAAGCCAACCATCAGTAACACACTACGCCGCCAGGGACTCAAATCCTGCAGTGCGAGACGTGTCCCCCTGCTTAAGCCAGTACATGTCCAGGCCTGTCTGAAGTGCATTTGGATGATCCAGAAGAGGATTGGGAGAATGTCATATGGTCAGATGAAACCAAAATATAACTTTTTGGTAAAAACTCAACTCGTCATGTTTGGAGGACAAAGAATGCTGAGTTGCATCCAAAGAACACCATACCTACTGTGAAGCATGGTGTTGGAAACATCATGCTTTGGGGCTGTTTTTCTGCAAAGGGACCAGGACGACTGATCCGTGTAAAGGAAAGAATGAATGGGGCCATGTATCGTGAGATTTTGAGTGAAACCCTCCTTCCATCAGCAAGGGCATTGAAGATGAAACGTGGCTGGGTCTTTCAGCATGACAATGATCCCAAACACACCGCCCGGGCAACGAAGGAGTGGCTTCGTAAGAAGCATTTCAAGGTCCTGGAGTGGCCTAGCCAGTCTCCAGATCTCAACCCCATAGAAAATCTTTGGAGGGAGTTGAAAGTCTGTGTTGCCCAGCGACAGCCCCAAAACATCACTGCTCTAGAGGAGATCTGCATGGAGGAATGGGCCAAAATACCAGCAACAGTGTGTGAAAACCTTGTGAAGACTTACAGAAAACATTTGACCTGTGTCATTGCCAACAAAGGGTATGTAACAAAGTATTGAGAAACTTTTGTTATTGACCAAATACTTATTTTCCACCATCATATGCCAATAAATTCATTAAAAATCCTACAATGTGATTTTCTGGATTTTTTTTTCTCATTTTGTCTGTCATAGTTGACGTGTACCTATGATGAAAATTACAGGCCTCTCTCATCTTTTTAAGTGGGAGAACTTGCACAATTGGTGGCTGACTAAATACTTCTTTTCCCCACTGTACAAGGGTTCTGACTAGGTGGAAGTGACTTTGTCGTTAGGAGAATTTACGCTGCAGGTTAGGAGATTTAGGTTATTAAGGTCAGGAAAGGGGTTAGGGTTAGCTATAATGCTCTCCTAACCTGCTATGAAAAGGGTTAGGGTTAGGGTTAGGGTTAGCTATAATGCTCTCCTAACCTGCTATGAAAAGGGTTAGGGTTAGGGTTAGGGTTAGCTATAATGCTCTCCTAACCTGCTATGAAAAGGGTTAGGGTTTACATTTACATTTTAGTCATTTAGCAGACACTCTTATCCAGAGCGACTTACAGTTAGTGAATACATATTTTTTTATACTGGCCCCCCGTGGGAATTGAACCCACAACCCTGGCGTTGCAAACGCCATGCTCTATCAACTGAGCTACATCCCTGCCGGCCATTCCCTCCCCTACCCTGGACGACGCTGGGCCAATTGTGCGCCGCCCATGAGTCTCCCGGTCGCGGCCGGCTGCGACAGAGCCTGGATTTGAACCAGGATCTCTAGTGGCACAGTTAGCACTGCGATGCAGTGCCTTAGACCACTGCGCCACTCAGGAGGACCAGGAGGGTTAGGGTTAGGGTTAGCTATAATGCTCTCCTAACCTGCTATGAAAAGGGTTAGGGTTAGGGTTAGGGTTAGGGTTAGCTATAATGCTCTCCTAACCTGCTATGAAAAGGGTTAGGGTTAGGGTTAGGGTTAGCTATAATGCTCTCCTAACCTGCTATGAAAAGGGTTAGGGTTAGGGTTAGGGTTAGCTATAATGCTCTCCTAACCTGCTATGAAAAGGGTTAGGGTTAGGGTTAGGGTTAGCTATAATGCTCTCCTAACCTGCTATGAAAAGGGTTAGGGTTAGGGTTAGGGTTAGGCTTAGGCTTAGGGTTAGGGTTAGGGTTAGGGTTAGGGTTAGCTATAATGCTCTCCTAACCTGCTATGAAAAGGGTTAGGGTTAGGGTTAGGGTTAGCTATAATGCTCTCCTAACCTGCTATGAAAAGGGTTAGGGTTAGGGTTAGGGTTAGGGTTAGCTATAATGCTCTCCTAACCTGCTATGAAAAGGGTTAGGGTTAGGGTTAGGGTTAGCTATAATGCTCTCCTAACCTGCTATGAAAAGGGTTAGGGTTAGGGTTAGGGTTAGGGTTAGCTATAATGCTCTCCTAACCTGCTATGAAAAGGGTTAGGGTTAGGGTTAGGGTTAGGGTTAGGGTTAGCTATAATGCTCTCCTAACCTGCTATGAAAAGGGTTAGGGTTAGGGTTAGGGTTAGCTATAATGCTCTCCTAACCTGCTATGAAAAGGGTTAGGGTTAGGGTTAGGGTTAGGGTTAGGGTTAGGGTTAGCTATAATGCTCTCCTAACCTGCTATGAAAAGGGTTAGGGTTAGGGTTAGGGTTAGGGTTAGGCTTAGGGTTAGGGTTAGGGTTAGGGTTAGGGTTAGCTATAATGCTCTCCTAACCTGCTATGAAAAGGGTTAGGGTTAGGGTTAGGGTTAGCTATAATGCTCTCCTAACCTGCTATGAAAAGGGTTAGGGTTAGGGTTAGGGTTAGGGTTAGGGTTAGGGTTAGCTATAATGCTCTCCTAACCTGCTATGAAAAGGGTTAGGGTTAGGGTTAGGGTTAGGGTTAGCTATAATGCTCTCCTAACCTGCTATGAAAAGGGTTAGGGTTAGGGTTAGGGTTAGCTATAATGCTCTCCTAACCTGCTATGAAAAGGGTTAGGGTTAGGGTTAGGGTTAGGGTTAGGGTTAGCTATAATGCTCTCCTAACCTGCTATGAAAAGGGTTAGGGTTAGGGTTAGGGTTAGGCTTAGGGTTAGGGTTAGGGTTAGCTATAATGCTCTCCTAACCTGCTATGAAAAGGGTTAGGGTTAGGGTTAGGGTTAGGCTTAGGGTTAGGGTTAGGGTTAGGGTTAGGGTTAGGGTTAGCTATAATGCTCTCCTAACCTGCTATGAAAAGGGTTAGGGTTAGGGTTAGGGTTAGCTATAATGCTCTCCTAACCTGCTTTGAAAAGGGTTAGGGTTAGGGTTAGGGTTAGGGTTAGCTATAATGCTCTCCTAACCTGCTATGAAAAGGGTTAGGGTTAGGGTTAGGGTTAGCTATAATGCTCTCCTAACCTGCTATGAAAAGGGTTAGGGTTAGGGTTAGGGTTAGCTATAATGCTCTCCTAACCTGCTATGAAAAGTCACTTCTGGTCGTAGCTGTACTCCATCTAGTCACAACCAGCTACATGCCAATGATTTGTGTAGCATAGCAACCATTACAAACAGAATGGATAGAATGAATGACCCGCCCATTTGGCAACTTCCCAATCTCTGAACTAACGACTGGCTCTTATAGGATGACAGAAAGGTCATTTACTCAATATAATAACGTTTTTAATGAAAACAATAACACCCTCCTAAGGGCTGTTTCCCCAGCCCTTGGCTTCACCTCTGACCTAAGAACAGCCCTTAGTCATTAGTTATTCACACGTTATTTCTCGGGTTCTCATTACTTATTGTTTAAATATTGGTTCATTTGTTCATATTGGTTCAGGTGGAGGAGTCGGAGGAGTCGGAGGAGTCGGAGGAGTCAGAGCGGTCCGAGAAAGTCCTCCTCGGGGGTGTTGAGGGTCTGTTTAGCGCCAGGGGTGGGGGCGATGGGGGCAGGGGGACAGCCCTCCTCTAGCTGGGAGAGACGATGCGCCTTCCAGGGGCGGGAGGAGGAGAGGAGTGGGGAGGAGGAGGAAGAGGAGAGGAGTGGGGAGGAGGAGGAGGAGGAGGAGAGGGGAGGAGGAGGAGGAGGAGAGGAGTGGGGAGGAGGAGGAGGAGGAGAGGAGTGGGGAGGAGGAGGAGGAGGAGGAGAGGGGAGGAGGAGGAGAGGAGTGGGGAGGAGGAGGAGGAGGAGAGGAGTGGGGAGGAGGAGGAGAGGAGTGGGGAGGAGGAGGAGAGGAGTGGGGAGGAGGAGGAGGAGGAGGAGAGGAGGCGAGGAGTGGGGAGGAGGAGGAGGAGGAGAGGAGCGGGGAGGAGGAGAGGAGTGGGGAGGAGGAGGAGGAGGAGAGGAGTGGGGAGGAGGAGGAAGAGGAGAGGAGTGGGGAGGAGGAGGAGGAGGAGGAGGAGAGGAGTGGGGAGGAGGAGGAGAGGAGTGGGGAGGAGGAGGAGAGGAGGAGAGGAGTGGGGAGGAGGAGGAGGAGGAGGAGAGGAGTGGGGAGGAGGAGGAGAGGAGTGGG